>PVJH01009709.1:0-77579 GCA_004026705.1 Nesogale talazaci | reverse complement strand
CCGTGATTAATCGTCTCTGAGACTAATTCCCAACAACTGCCAAGATACGTAGTTTGTTTATTCTTCTGGCAATCCATGGTACTCTCAAGGTTCTTCATCAGCATTTTAAATGCATAGAATATTCTCAAGCTTTTAATGTCCAACTTTCATGTGTGTAAGGGGATTGAAAATACCATGGCCTGGGTCAGATACACCTTAGCCCTCTAAGGAATCTCAACACTTTAAAGGTGTTTTATGCAATTGATTTATCCACTGCAAGGTATTTTTTAAAATATTTTGATTACTACCTCCAGAAGCATTGATCGCTGTTCCAACAGGGATGAAATCCTTGACTACATCATTTTCTTCCATTTTAATGATGTTATTCATTGATCCAGTTGTGAGGATTTTGGTTCTCTTTACATTAAATTGTCATCCACACCGATGGCTGAAATCCTTGATCTTCATTAGCTTATGCTTAAAACCTTCATCACTTTCAGCAAACAGTGTTGTGTCATGTGCTTATCAGAGGTTAATAAGTCTTCCTCCAATCCTGATTTCATATTTTTCTTCATATAATCCAGCTTCTCTGATAATTTACTCAGGATACAGACTGGAAAATTGTGTGACATTATGTAACTGTGATGCACACCTTTCTTGATTTTAAACCCTACATAAATTCATTGTTTTGTTCACAAAACTACTATTGATCTATGTACAGGTTTGGCATGAGCATATTTAAGTGTTCTGGAATTTGCATTCTTCTCAAAGTTATCCACAATTTATTGCAAGTCATAGATTCAATAAGACAATTACACAATTCTATTTTGTTATGAACTTCATAACTCTTTGTTAAACTTACACAATTGAATTATATGGCATATGAATTATATATATATATCAATAAAACTGTTAAATGCTTTTTTAAAAAGAAAAGAAAACACTAGTAAGCCCTTCCTGGACTCACTTTTAGCCAATGTCCACCAGCTGTGATGTTCCTAGTTCCATTTTCTCTTCTGAATCCAGCCTGAAACTGCTTGTGAATGTACTGCTGTAACTATGTTGAATTATCTTTGGCAAAATTTTAATTGCATATAATATTGATCTATAATTTGTTTGTTCTGTTAAGTCACTTTGCTTTGGGTTGGATACACATATGAATTTCTTTTAGCTGATTGACTAGGTTATTTAAATTTCTAAATATCAGCTTTTGAAACATTTCAATGAGCATTCCATAAATTCTTACAGCTTTGTTTTTACTAATGCTTCTTGTGTGGATTAGACTTCCTTCTTTAGTACCATTTAACCTTGCTCATAGGTTCCCTCTCAAAATGATTGAATGTTGACTAATCTTTTTGGTAATGTGACTATTATTTCCATCTTCTTTTGATGCTTCTTGCATCATTCAATATTTTGCTCATGGAACCTTACAAGATTGCAACTCAAGGCTTGAATCTTTCTTTAGTTATTTCAAGATATGCTGAGTATATTTTTCATTTTTGGGTTTTTAACTCAGTTTTTGCACAGTTAATTATAATATTTCACTTTCTACTTCATTATAATATTTGTCTACTCAATACGCTCTTTGGAATTTTCTGTTCAGCTTATTTATTTATTTATTTATTTATTTATTTATTTATTTATCTTATTTTACAATTACCAGTAAGTTTCAGAATCTGTTTTGATATTCTTGTAGCTCTTTTCTTTTCTGTATTTTAATGACCTTTTGCTTTATTTAAGTACGATGTTCTCAATGTTATTTCACAGCTCATCTATTCTTCTCTCATTCATATTCAGTGCAGCAAATCTTTTCTTGAGATGTGCTTAAAATTCAGGTGGGTTATATACTCATGGGCATCTTTGGCTCGCATAGACTTGTTTTAATTTTCTTCATTTTCAAACTGAGCTAACAGATAAGCAGTTGATCATCTGGTCCACAGTCAGCCCCTGCAGTATTTTAGGTACTGATTTTGAACTTCTGCGTTAGCTCTTCCCACAGATGTAGTCACTTTGATTTTTGCCTGTTCTATGCTTTCCTTTTGTTTTGTTGAAATAAAGCATTAGTGTTGAAGTAGTCATTGGTTACCAAATTCTACCATGTGACCTCCAACTCCATTTCGATCACCAAAACCATATGTTTCAACCACTGTTCCTTCCTCTTTGTTCCCAACTGCTACATTCTGATTGCAAATAATTATTAATTCATCTTGATTGTGTTTTATTTATTTCAAATGGAAGGTTTTGGTAGAATTCCCTAATTTTTTCATCACCAGCTTTAGTTATTATTGCATAAATTTGAATGATAATTGTATTGACTGGATTTCCTGATATGCACAGATATATTATCAAGTCATAGACAGTGTAAGACAGACCTTCAAGATAGGTCTTGAAATGCCATTTTTTGCTGCTGAATGCAAGACCACTTCTCTTGAATTTTTCATTCCTACAAAGTTAAACATATGATTGCCTGATTCAAATGGTCAGTGGCAGTCAACTTCAGCTCACCAATGCCTAGGACATTGAACTTCATGTGTTCCATTTATTTTCAATTACTTCCAATTTTGATTGATTCATTATTCAGACATTGCAAGTTCCAAATATTAATAATTATTTGTCACTGTTTCCCCTCATTTTAAGTCACACCCCAATAGTAAGCAATGGTTTTAAAGGTTTTTCTCCCAAAGGCTTTACTCCAGCCATGTCATTATACTGGACACTGCTTTGAGAAGAGAGTTCTTCTTCGGCCATAATTTGAGTGGCTTCTTCCCATGGGGGCTCATCTTTCTGCCTTATCTGCCACAATGTTCTGGGAAGATGCATGAAGTTTTCAGTATCTGACACTATTGTGCTGCTATATATAGAGTTTTCTATGGTTATCACCTATGAAGTGGACATCTTATTCTTTCTTTGCATTCTGTTCATGGTCTGGAAGCTCTGCTAAAATCTGTTCACTTCTTTGTGACCCTTCTTACATTTTAAATATCAGGGTCATTATATCCAGGATCACAACAACAAACAAGCCACTACATTATAATACACTGATCAAATAGTGGTATACTGTTATATTATTAGTAGTATAAACTATGTCATAAAGTAAAATACGTATGAATTGTTAGAACGGAAACTCAAAGTCTTCACTCAAAAGACCAAAACACTTAAAAATACAACAATATATAATGAATAAAGAAGTACAAGGAGGACGCCATGACTTTGTTGTCACCAGTTTAGGTTTCACACAACCACTCTACAGCCCATGGATATGCATTCCTGCAATGGTTTTCAAATCTATGCAGAGAAGCAGGAGTCTGAAAATTACCTCTTGCTTCCTTTACCCAGGTACCCAACATGACCTAATCTACTTAAATTCACAAAGCTCACATGGAAGGTGGTCTTGTTTGAAGCTGATTTTAAAAGGTACGCACCTATTGAGTTTACAGCTGCTGAATTTACATTTCAAAATCATGCCACGCACTTCCTTGATTCTTAGTGTGATTAGTGATGCCAGTGTTTGGAAAAGTAAATGTTGCCAGGTATAGTGGTTCTGCATTGGGCTGCAAACAGCAAATTTGGCATGACTTCTAGGCTTAGTCTTCAGCCTCCAGAGATTAGACAGGTGAAAGAATACTAATTACTGTGGCAAAATAAAACTTTGAACAAATGAATAATATTTTTATTAGCAGTAGTAAAAGTAGTAAATTAGTAAAATTGGTAACAATATTAAAATAGTAACTCATAAATTTCTAGTAGCAGAAAAGAGAATGAGAACTCTCTACACATATACAGAAAATGTAAAAGAACTCTGAGTAAAATGTTACTCTTTTCTTTCTAAAATTATTTGAAAATTTATATGGAATGTATATTAATATAGAAAAACATAAGTAAGCAGTGAAAGACATTCCAAATTAAAATAATAGAATACATAATAAACTAACCAAATAAAATTAATATGAGATTGTTGTTGCTGACCTCTCACAGTGACCCCATGTATGATAAAAGAAAACACGGCCCCATCTTAGGCCTCCCTCAGAATTGTTTTTTTTTTTTTCCTAATGTCAGGGAATTGAAATTACATTACATGATGTTTTATGGCATGTTTTATGACTGTAAAATTTGAAAGTGGTATAACCCTTTGGAATGTAACAAGAAAAAATTAGTCATAATTTAGATATATAATTTATTATGATCATTTCCTTTGATTCCAAAAGCCTGTTTCTAATAATTCATCTTATATGTAGCCACATCACATATAACACAAACTACAATTAAAAAGTATAAAGATGTGAAAGTACTGTTTTTAACAAGAAAAGTGAAACTAAGGACCCGGGTATAAGGAACCGTTTAAAAAGATAAAGGTATAACCATGCTATGAAACCTCACAAGGTTTTTAAAAAGAATAAGAAAGAAGCTATGCTTCTTCATCCATGTGCTGATCATACGGTGTGTTTCGTTTGTTAAAGTTGAACAAGTTGTAAACTTTCTATGTACATATACATTTACATTGTATTGTGTTGTGTTGCAGTGTATTATAGCACTTTATAATGCTATGAAAATCTGTCAAGACTGAGCCCCGGTGGCATAAGTGGTTGAGTGTGGGATTGTGACCTATGGGGCTTGGAGGTTCAAATCCAGCGGCAGCTCTCAGAAGCAGCGCTGGGTAGCTCCCATGACCACCAGAGGGCAGTGATGCAAAAAAAATATATTGTCATTAAATCAATTCAAGAGACCATTGAGGAATCCTTATTAGGCTTCCAAGACTATAAGCCTTTATGAAAGCACACCTCTATAGTTCTTTCCTATGGAACCGCTGGAAAGATAATCAAAACACCTATCCATTCTGTCACCAGGGCACATAATAGAGGTTGACAAACATCTTAAACAGTATTTTAAGCTTGTGAGTCATCAGGTCTGTGTTATAACTACTATACTATGCTTTTGAAATGAGAAAGTAGCCATAAATGATATATAAATAAATAGATGGGGCTACGCTCCACAAAAACTTTATTTAGAGCCATAGGAGAGAGATCCATGGCTATAATTTGTCAATACATGTTATAAGATGAGGAGTCCTGGTGGAACTCTCAGGTAAGTATTGGATTGCTAACTCCAAAGTCAAATTTGCCATCTGTTTTGGGGGGGAGAGGGAGATTTATTGTCTCAGAAGCCATAGACTACTGATCACTATAGATTCCTAGGGCTTTAGACTCTGTCCTTGCAAGACACACAGCATCCTTCCCAGACCACATCAGAAGGATTTGATGTGGAAGCTTCACTAATTGAACTGGACTTTACCTCAAACTCTCTTGTAGCAGATTTAAGGAACCTATTTACTTCCTTGCACTTCAGACCAAAATGTCCTTGTATGAGAAAAAGCAGATGACTGTTATCCCAAGCTTATGGAATTGGCAGCAGTAGAACTTTGGATTAGATTTCTTTCTTTGCCTCAGACCACTATATATTTACCTTTTTAATCCTCTTCTTGACTACTATATATTTACCGTTTTAATATTCTTCTGCTTAATTGTGGCGTGTATTGATCTGGTAGACATGGTTCAGTCTTTGTGAATGATGTCATTAAAATTTTCCCCTTCATAAATTTCCTTTGTTTGTATACATAGTGATGAGTCACTTAAGAGTTTTATTTGGACAGCCCCAAATTCACATATTGCAGTCTGAATCCACCCTACAGTTATATAAATTTCTTCTAATTTAACATTGTTGTTAACTTATACCATTAGCTAAGTTAATGACACTATCAATAGAATTAACTTATGACCTGAGCGTGTGTGTGTGTGTGGGGGAGGGGTATAGGGAGAGTGAGATTATTTATAATGTCCTCTAATATAAAATACAGCTTAAATTTCTGGTAGCTCCTTGCCAATGTACTGAAACCTTGTTTAATGGTTATCAGCAAAATTTTGCTTGCATGAAGTTCTAGTGATATTGTAAACAATCTCCACATTCTTTTGAGTCATCTTTCCTTAGCATGGGTACAAATATGGATCTCTGCTATTTAGTTGATCAGGTTGCTATCTTCCAAATATCTTGACATAGAAAGAGTGAGTTTTTTCAGTGATTCTTCTTGTTGAAACAGTTCAATGAAGATTCCATAAATTCGTGGATCCCTGTTTTTGGCTAATGCCTTCAGTATATCTTAGACTTCTTGCTTCAGTACTGTCATTTCTTGATATTCTTTCATATCTTGAAATGGTGGGGATGTTGGCAAGTTCCTTTTGGTCCAGTGACTTGAAGATGTCAAGATGCTGTACTGTGGAGACTTGTTCATTGGTGTGAAGCTGAAGGCTATGTTGCAGGCATGTCAAGGTGAGCAGATTTCAGTGGAGTTTCCAGTTGGATAACAGAATAGCAAGAAGGTATAGGCTATGTACTTCTAAGGAATTACCCACTAAAATCCATGACAGCAACAGAACTTTGTCAGACATATTTAAAGGGAATAAATATAATATGACGAAAAAAAAGATGGAATCTAAAAATAATGCGGGGACCTACCAGCTTATTTTACTTTTGTTTCCTGTTGAGCAGATTTCATGGAGGAGCGACATCGTATACACTAAGGAAATAGTATTCACTAATATGAAAGAATAGCAAGTGGCAAAAGTCACAGTCAGAGAGTATACATCCATCTGCAGTATGTATTGAAACATGTCTTAAAAATCAGCAAGCATTTTGTATTCATGCATTCTTCAAATGTAGCTGGTATTTTCTAAAAATTCTAAATCGTAAAAGCATGTGAGCAGTGCCAACCTAAAATGAATAAGTAAAGATGTAAGAAAATTACTATAGAATTACTATTTTTTAATTTATCTGGGGGTTTCTTGCGTCATAAAATATTAGGAGCATTCCAAGGTTTTATGACATTGGGAATACATTTAAAGCATAGTGATACAAATGAGTGAGGATTAAATGAAGATATCTATGAAACATCTTGAGGTAGTTACATAATTTCAGGTCAACTTGAAAATAGATAAACTTGTAGGGATTGAGGTCACAGGTGGATGATGACTCCTTATGGGCCTCGTCTTGTCATAACAAGGGGCCTGGGAATCTCCTCTAACCTCTGCCTTCACTCTCCTGCTGCCTGATCCTGGATGCTCTGTGATGCAACCCCTGCTACTGGATCCACAGACTTTTTTATCCAACAGCTTGGGATCTCCCTGAATTCTGTTTCATTGCATGTAGCAGCGTGAGTCTGAAGGGGGACTTATGAACTAGCATTAGACTGTGTTTAGTTGAAATATAACTACTTCTCCATATAAAGTTTTTTCTTACACATATATGAGTGTCACTGGATTTGTTTCTCTGATCAACCTGACTTAAGACATATCTCTTCTAGTAATCTAAAAAAATCTATCTTTAATGTGATAACATTGTATCTGAACTCTCAAGGAGGATAGATCTGATGCATGGACTACTGACAATTTTGGCAGAATTATAGAGTTTACACTATCAAGATATGGAAAGTCATTGACCTTATAGTCTCATCATTTATTTTCTGTACTAAAAACCACCTTGAAAAACAACTGTAGCTCTTTGATAATAGGTAAATTTACTTTGTGGGTTAAAAAAAGCTTTGTGTGCCTAATCAGTCAGTTATTAGACTCTTGATCATTGCCGATCCAATCTGATATTTATGATCTAATAATACATCCAAAGTTCTCTTTCCTAATAGGATATGAAAACATATTGAAATCTTTTTAACATTATTTATGTGTAATAATAAAGAACTAGGGCAGAGCCCCAGTGGCGTAGTGGTTGTGTGTGGGACTGTGGCCCACAAGGTTGGCAGTTGATATCCAGCAGCAGCTGTCCAGGAGCACGGTTGTGCTTCCTACTCAACCAGGAGGCAGTGATGCCCATAAAAATAATAATAAATAACTAAAGATAATAATTGTTCAGCTATTTCATTTGCCAGATAAGGTCTAAAATGTCCCAAGACACAAAGATTACCATAACTTGTCAGAATGCTGCCATTTGTGAAAGAGTAATATTTGCTCTATTTAGAACATAAGAAAACAGTCTGCTTTTTAAATATATTCATAGTCATTGGTGTAGTCATTTGTTATGGTTATTTTATGGTATCTCCTTGAAGGTGAATCTCTGAATATTATATCATGCAAAACTCTGTTGTAATAATTGGCCAATTGTTGGAAGTAGGCTGCATGTCTTTCTTCCTTGTTTATCCCAGTGTAGATGCTCTGCTAAACCATGCTTGCCATTGGTGTCCTTGTCAGTGTTTGAATTACCAGTGGCAGGGCTGAGCTCCGGTGGCATAAGTAGTTGAGTGCGGGACTACGGGCCATGGGCTTGGTGGTTCAAATCCAGCGGTGACTCTCAGGAGCAGAGCTGGGTAGTTCCCGTGACCACCAGAGGGCAGTGATGCACTCCTCCAAAAAATACCAGTGGCATAAATTCAAAATCACAGTAACACAACATACAAACAAACATAGTACTACAAACTGTTAGAAAGATGGTGAAATTTCCTTTCTTTGATTGCCCAAATCCCACTAACTCAAATGACAGATATTTAAAATAAAGCATCTATTTGACACTTGAGTCATTGAATAGTACACATAATGAGTAAATGGCCTAAGGGCCCTATCTGACCTCCTCCAGCCACACACAGGGGTTGAAGGATCCGACTCCACATTTGGTCAAGAACGATTCCTATGAAGCAGAGATCAGATATGCCTCTATCCTCCAAAGGTATGCGTCTTTGCCCATTATCATGCCAACTCTGTGTCTAATAGAATTCTATATCGATGCTGTGTTCAATAATCCATTGCAATGGCCATATAGAAATCTTTAAAAATCCTCATTAGTATTATATTTTGCTTGGGAAGTTTGAGGGTTCTAGTAGAGTAATAGTGCATTGCAATGACCACATTGTAGTTTTAGATGATATCCATGAGTACTGTATTTTGTTAGGGAAGTTTAGGGGCTTCTATCAGGGGAGCAAAGCTACTTGACTGAAGGATCATCCTCCTACTGAGAAAGTTCATCCTCTTCAAGTGAGCATGCCACCTCATTGGAGTCGTTTAATATAGGAAGTGGTAGATGTCACAACAAACTCTCCCTAAGACAAATGTCAAAGTCGGATTACAGCATCAATATTGGAAGGAGGCTTATTAATAACCTGTGATATGCATATGACACAACCTTGCTAGAAGTACTTGAAGCACTGCTGATGAAAATCAAGGATTTGGGCCTACAGTATAAGTAACAACTTAAAGTACACATAACCCAAAGCCTAAGAACGGGACTAATCAAACATATCATGCTAAATGGAGAAACACTTGAAGGTTTCAACTTGCTTAGATTCACAATCGATGCTCCTGGAAGCAGCCGTCAAGACATAGAAGGAACTAATGCACTAGATAAATTTGCTGCATAAGACCTCTCCAAAGAGTCAAAGAGCAAGAATTTCACTTTGATGAATAAAGTACACCTGACTCAAGTCACGGTATTTTCAATTGCCCAATATGCATGTGAATATTAGAAAATGAATAAGGAAGACTTCAGAAAATTAGATGTGTTTGCCTTAGGGTGCTGGCAAAAAATATTTACAGCCTGTGGAACAAACAAATTTGTAGAAGAAGAAGTACCATCAGAAAGCTTTTTGGAAATAAGAATGGTGAAACTTAGTCCCATAGACTTTGGATATATTGGCAGGTGAAAACAGCCTCAAAAGGAATATCAGCTTGGTAAAGAATAGAACTCACTGCCATCTAGTCAGTGCTGGCCCGTAGTGACCCACTGTGGGTTTCTGAGACAGTTTATAAGAGGAGAAATCCTTTTCCATGAAACTGCTGGTGGTCTTGAATTGCCAACCGTGTGTGGATTACAGCCCAGTGCATAACCACTACACCACCAAAGCTCCTTGGTAAAAAATAAGGGCAGTGCACAAGGGAAAGCTCCTTGACCAGATGGATCAACACCGTGACTGCAAGAATGGCTCAAACGTTGAGTACAATTGTGAGGAGAGACGGGGTGAGGCAGTACTTCATTCTGCTGTGCCTAGGCCACCTGAGTTGGATATGACGCGACAGCACCTAAGAACAACAATATAAGGAAAGTTAAGTCACAACAGGTGAGAAGCAGAAAACTTTAAGGATACTGTCCATTTGTCCATAGTTGTGTCTCATTTTAGCCATGCTGAGAATCACATTTCTCTCTCTAGTCCTGAGCTTCTCTGGGGCAAGTTGTCCCTTTGGCCTTTTTCCTTCTTAGGAAGTATTACAAAGTTCCTTTAGAGCTGATAAATGCCTAAAGAGCATCCTGTTCAGCCAGCTGGCCTTCATGCTCCTGTGGGCTAGGAAGTCTACCACTTTATTTCATTGTCTTGATGCCACAGCTTCTCATGACTGTTGCCGCTGCTACTTCTCCACCCAGAAATCTTGGACACTTTTCACTTCTTGCTGTCTTTTTTCTTTATAATCATGGGATTTTCTCTTCTTGCTTCTGAAATGGCTTACTTTATGAACAGCAGAATGGCAAAACTAACTGGCCAATCCCCAAGTTCTCTACACTTAAATTTCATGTTCCCACCCAGCTACTTGGTGGAAGTAGAAAAAAAAATCTTTGGATAAAAAAGCCATACTAAGTAATTTTGTTTCACCACTGCCTGGCACTTCTTTCTAGCCATTATCCTTTTCATAAGGAAGAATGAACTTTCTCTTCCCTTTTCAGTTAGACCTTCAGCAATTACAGATTTTATAATCAGAGTTAACCAGGTTAACCTTTGAACACACCCAAGTCATAATCTTCTCACACTCCTATTCCCAGACTTAATATGGGAAGAAGAAAACAATTCAATAGCGCATTCCCCGGGATCCTCTCATTTTGAGATTAGGCACCCCATGGAACCATGTGATTCAACTCTTCCATGTCTTTATCACCCACTGTTTTAGATACCCAACTTAAAAGTTGCCTCTTCTATCAACCAAGTACTCTGAGGAAAGAAGCATGGTCCTTTATGTGAAATATCATTTCCACTCAGGGCTTAAGTATTTTCATGATTAAGCATAATCTAGTCCAGAGTAAACAATCAGAATTATAGCAATGGACACCGGCTCACAATGTCAATTTTTTTCCCATTCAAATCTTTTCATTCTGTCAGGTTCTGTTCATTTCAGTCACCATCTTATCATGCATCCCAGCAAAATTTGGGGTTCTCATCAACTCTCTGCAGTTCAGACTAGCTGGTTCATTCATATTTTCTCATGATCTCATTATATTGACAAGGTAGATCTTAATCATTGGTTCAGGACTTGTACAATGCTTGAAATTCAGGCAGTCAGTCCTTCCTCTTCTCTTTCCATAGACAGTCTAGGATAGGGCAATGGATATCAATATAACCTTCCATTACTCAGCGGGCAAACCTAAGCAGATCATGCACAATAAGATACCAGGTTAATCAACAACTGCTTTTTAGCTTTTAATACTAGAAGCTTTCACTGAGGGACAGAGGTTTTTCTAGCTTTTTACATCCAAAACGTCTTTGCTCAAAATACAAAAAGTCAGACAGAAAATTTTTCCCCTCTTACGTCTTTCCTCTACCACTTGTCTGTCAGTTTGTTTTTACTGTGGTGGCCCATGTGTTCCTGTGATGCTGGAAATGACATCACTGGTATTTCAAATGCCAGCAGGGTCAACCAAAGCGAACAAAGTGCAGTTTCCAGACTAAGAACAGACAATGAAAAAGGAGTTGGCTCTCTGCTTAAAAGGAAAGGACTGGTTTGAGCCCCGGTGGCATAAGTGGTTGACTGCAGGATGCGGGCTTGGCCGTTCAAATCCAGCAGCAGCTCTCAAGAGCAGCACTGGGTAGCACCCACAAACACCAGAGGCAGTGATGCCCCCTCCAAAAAAAAGTTAAAAAAAAGGAAAGGACCATTAGAAACCTTATGCATAGCTTAAAAACATTGTCAGAAGTTGCAGGGCTTATTATACATGAATTTAGCACCTATTATGCAGCCATACTAATCAGAACCATGTGGTATAGGTATAATGATATGCAGGCCAATGGGAAAGAATTGAAAACCCAGAAATTGAATAATCAGTATACAGATAACCAACTTTTGATAGGGGCCCCAAAAATATCAAATGAGAAGCAGATGCCTTCTTTAATACATGGTGCTGGAAAAAAATTTATAATTACCAGAAAAATGAAGCAAGACCCTTACCTTGCTCCATGCACAAGAACAAATTCAATGTGGATCACAGACCACAAGGTAAAACCTCAAACTATTTGGACCATCAACGAAGGAGTTGGGACAAACCTCAGAACTTTGGTCCAGGGAATACATATGATTTCAGAAATAGGGAACGACACAAACACAAAGAAAGCACAAATTAACAAGTTATATATACTGAAGATAAAACACTTGTGTACTCAAAAGTGTTTGGCAAGAGAGTAATAAGAGAGACCACAGACTGGGAAAACGCCTTTAGCAATGAGCCATAAGACAAAGCCCTTATTACTAAAGCTATAATACTCTGCTAACTTACAATAAGAAAAAAACTTCCCACTGAGATGTGGGGAAAGGACTTAAACAGAAGTTTCTCAAGGGCAGAAATCCAAATGGCCAAAATGCATATGAGAAAATCTTCCACATCTTTAGTCATAAGAGAAATGCAAAACAACTATGAAATATCACCTAGCACATTCAAAGCTAGCCCAATTTTAAAAGATCAGAAAGTAACAAGTATTGGAGGGGCTGTGGAAAGAGAGGAACTCTTGGTGGACCTATAGGTATGTTCAGTCATTATGGAAATCAATTTGACTATATCTAAAACAAATGGGAATTGAGCTAACATAGGACCCTGAAATCCTCTAGTGGGTATATACCCAGAAGAGAAAAGACCAAATCATGGTCATGCATCAATTCTCCAATGTTCATCTCGGCACAGTTCACAATTGCAATGAGTTGGAAACAACCCACATTTCCATCAATGGCTGAATGGATCAAAAACTGTGGCACATACATACAGTCAAGTACTACACATCCCTAAAAAGCAGTGATGAATGCATGAAGCACCTCACTGCATGGGAAGAACTGGAGGGAATTATGTTAAGTGAAGCAAGCCAAACAAAAGAACAAATACAACATAAGTTCACTTGAGTAAGCAAAAAAAAGAAGGAAAAAGGGGCCTATGGGGAAAGCTACATATATGTACATTTCCAGGATTAGGTGCCAAGCCCAACCCAGAGATAGTAGGGCAGTCAATTATAATGAAGAGACAGGAACTGTGAGGGCACTAACCCACCCAAGGGGAGGATGTTGTTTGTATCTCTACAGTACAGTGAGAGAGGAACTAGATGTCAACCTAGATAGCCTAGACATGAACGCAACATAAAGGTAAGAACCAGAGAAGCAACGGAGAGGTGAACGGGGCTAACCTTGAATTCCAATTAACTTGGCATCCCCCCATACCCATGAAGAAGAATGCACTTCAGAGAGCACTGAAGCTGTCATTCAGGAAGTGGGGTGTCTCTGATTAGGAACAAATGAAGAGGGAAGGAAAGGGTGAAACATACACCAGCCTACCAAGCCTTGAGAGCAATAGTCCAGCTCAGAACAGCCAATGTACAGAGAAGATCACAGGGCCAGCCCCACCAGGAGACATGACAATGTCCCTAAGTGACACGTAGCGCTAAGGGGACAACACTAGGGATGTGGTACAGGAGATGTGACCTATACTACCCTACTTAGCCGGGGTGAAACACTGAGGGCACATAATAGAGCAGCAAGGGGAGCAAATCAAGTCCCAGAGAAAAGCCAAAGGTGTGGGGTCAGGGTGTGGTGCCCCAGTGGACTTGGCTGGAAAACACACATGGAGGACAATGGACAGACCTGGAACTGTTTGAGGGCTTTTCCATTTTTGCTGTTATTTTATTTTAATTTACTTAGTTGTATTAGCTGTTGTTGATTTATTTTTCTTCTTTTTATCTTTTGTTTTGCTTTGTTTTTGTGTGTATTATTGTCTATGCATGCCTGTCTCACAAGATAGGTGAGATGAACAATCTGGAGGAGGAGAGAACAATGGGATTGATGGTTCCAGGGACACAGGAGAGAGGGAGGTAGGGGAGAGGAAGGGGAGGTGCCAACAAACCCAGGCACAAGGGAAGAATAAGTGATCTAAAATTGATGCTAAGGAGAGCATAGAATACTTGATGGGGGTGGGGGTGGGGCTCAATCAAGGGCAACTGAATGAAATTAACAAATTTCATTGTTAATTTGAATGAAATTAAGCTGAATGAAATTAACAAAACCAGAATGAAGGTTGAGCATGATAGTGGGACAAGAGGAAAGTAAAAGTAATTAGAGGAAAAAAGTGGGAGGCAAAGGACACTTATATAGGTCTAAATACAGGTATGAATATACGTAAATATATTTATATATAATGATAGGGAATAGATCTATGTTTGTATATTTATTTATGAAGTATATGGCAGCGGGTGGATATTGAACCTACCCCTCAAGTACTTCCTCAATGCAAGATATCTTTGTTCTACTAACATGGCACTTTGTGATGTTCACATTTCCTGATACAATCTATGAAGACAAAATGGGTGCATAAACAAGTGTGGTAAAGAAAGCTGATGGTGCTCGGCTATCAAAATATATAGTATCATCTTGTTTCTTAAAGGCTTAATCAAGCAGTCATCTAACTGAGAAGCAATAAATCCCACATGGAGAAGCACATCAGTCTGTGAGGTGAGGTCATGAAATGTCAAAGGGATCAGTTATCAAGCAACAAAGGCCCCAAACAAAACAAACAACAAACAAAAATCATATAGATGGGAATGAGGGGGAGGACAGAGTGGAGTCTCAAAGACTCTCAGTAGTCAATTTGAAAACTCCTATCAGAAGGAACACAAGGAAGAGATGATCCAGTCAGGTTGCAGTATTACACTGATGAAACATAAATCTTTCTGTAGTTCTTCAATGCTTCCACCCTACCCCATCCCCATTGCCCTACAACTCCAATTCTATCTAACAAATTTCACTAGACCAGAACATGTATCCTGGTACACATAAGAACTTGGAGCACAGGAAATCAATAACAGATAAAACCCATCAAGACCAATAAGGTAAGAGAAGTAGAGTGAGTAAGAGGGAACTGACCACAATAATCATGTATGGCCCCTTCCCAGGTGTATGGACGCAGAAGAGTGGGTGAAAGAAGACAGCAGTCAGTATAGAATATGAAAAAGAAAAAAAGGAATTTATAAATTAACCAGGGGAGATGGTGGAGGGAGGGAAAATAGGAGGAGCTGATATGAAGGGATCAAGTAGAAAGAAAATGTTTTGAAAAAGATGTGTTTGACACAATTGATATATGTATTAATTGTGATAAGAGCTGTAAGAGCACCAATTAAAAAAAATTGTTACATACTGAAGGCCTAAAAAATGCAAGTTAGGGCTGAGTCCTGGTGGTGTAAATGATTGAGTGTGGAACTGCAGTCAACAGGCTTGGTGGTTCAAATCCAGTGGCGGCTCTCAGGAGCAGCACTAGGTAGCTCCCATGACCACCAGAAGGCAGTGATGCCCCCCCCCCAAAAAAAAACCCCCACAAAACAAAACAAAATGCAAATTGATCATGGCTGAAATCATGCCAGAAGATGGGCTCCTCAAGTCAGAGGGCACTCCAAATGTCACCGGGAGCAGCTGATTTTTAAGAGTGGATTTGATCATGGTGACCTAGGTCAGGTAAAGCCTGAAAAGCAGTCAGAACTTTAATTTACTGAGGAGGCAAAACTCAAGGTAAGGAGATTCAGCTGCAAAAATCTGCTAAGAATTAGAACATGAAATGTATAAAATATGAAACTAGGAAAACTGGAAATCATCAAAAAGGAAATGGCATCAGTGAGCTGGAAAGGACTGGTTTTGGTCATTTTGAATCAGAGAAACATATGACTTACTAGGCCAGGAATGACACAATCAAGAGTGGCACGACATTCATTGTTGAAAAGAATTTTGCAAAAGCCATCAAAGTATGATGCTATCTGTGTTATGATTATATCCACTTGCATTCAAAGAAAATCCAATCAATAAAATATTCTTCAAATATATGAACCAAACCTTAACACTATTGATGAAGAAATTAAGAGCTCTTCCAATGACTTCAGTCATAAATTTATCAAACATGCAGTCAAGAGGCATTGATAATTATCAGTGACTAGATTGAAAAAGTTGGAAATAAAGAGGAAGGAACAATAGTTAGAAAATAAGATATTTGTGTTAGAAATGAAACTAGATATTGTGTGATAGAATTCTGCAAAACCAATGGCTTGTTCATATCAAATACCTTCTCTTTCGACAACACATAAGGTGACTAAACACATGGACTTCTCTAAATCAAATACACAGACATCAAATTGACCACTTCTTTGGCATGATAAAATGGAGAAACCCAATATCAGCAGTTAAAACCCGAACAGGACTTGACTGTGGAGTCAATTCACATACATTGTTATAAGGTCAAAGTAAAGCTGAAGAAAATGAAAATAAGTCCATTAGAACCAAAATATGACCTGCCGTCTATCCCAAATGAGTTTCAAGAACATCTCAAGAACAAATTTGATGTATTGAACAGCAATGGCAGAACATCTGATGAGCTATTGAAGGATATAAAGAATGTCATTCATGAAGGAAGCAAATGGTCGTTAGAAAAAAAGAAAAGGTTAAGAAGAGACTGAAATTTGCAGTTAGTCGTGGGATAACTAAAGCAAACTGAGGAAAGGATGGAATCAAAGAGCTGAATAGAAAGTTTCAAAGGGCAGATAAGGAAGACAAAGACAAATATTATAATGAAGTGTGTGAAGACCTAGAATTAGCTAACCTAAAGGGAAGAACATGCTCAGCGTATATGAAACTGAAAGAAGTGAAGAAAAAGCTGAAACCTTATGTGACAACATTTAATGTTGTTATGAACAAAATATTGAATGCTTCTGGAAGCATCCTGACAAGATGGAAACAGATACATAAGTTACTATACTAAAAAGAACGAGTCAACTTCCACTATTTCGGAAGGTATCATATGAATCAGAACCAATGGTGCTGAAGGAAGAAGTTCAAGTGACACTGAATGCATTAGCCAAAAAAAAAAAAAAAAAAAGGACTCCAGTAATTGATGGAAAAGCAACTGAAATGTTTCAACAAGATGATGAAAGACTTGGAGCACTCATCTATGACAGGAATCTTGAAATATCATAACTTGGCTAAAGGGAAGAGATCCATATTTGTACCTATTTTTACCAAAGAAAGGTGACTAGACAGAATGTTCAAACTATAGAAAAATATCATTAATGTAGCATGAAATCAAATTTTGCTGAACATCCTGCAGCAATGATTGAAGGAGGACATTGACAGGGACCTGCCAGAAGTCCAGGTAGGATTCAGAAGAGGAAGAGGAACAAGAGATATTTCTGATATCAGATGGATCTTAGCTCAAAGAAGAGAATGCCAGCAAGATGTGTACTTGTGTTTTATTGACTATAAAAAGACATTCAACCCTAACAAACCATGGATAACCTTAAGAAGAATGGGAATTTTAGAACCCTTCATTGTAATCAGAGACAGTGTGTCAATATAACAAGTGAATACTGCCAGGTTTAAAAACAGGAAAGGTGTTTGTAAGAGTTGTATCCTCTCACCATATCGTTCAATGTGTATACTGAACAAATCATCAGAGAATCTGTAACTTATAAAGAAGAATGTGGGATCAGGATTGAAGAAAGGCTTATTAACAAACTCGGATATGCGAATGATGCATCCTTAATGAAAGTAAGACTTGAAGCACTTGCTGATGAAGACTAAGGATCACATCCTTCAGTATAGATTATGACTCAATGTAAAGAAGACCCAAATCCTCATAAGTGCATCAATAGGTAACAACATGACAGGTGGAGAAAAGGTTGAATTTGTCAAGGATTTCATCTTGCTTGGACCCAGAATCAATGTTCATGGTAACAATCATTAAGAGATTAAAAGATATATTGTGCTAGGTAAATCTGCTCAGTAAGACTTCTTCCCCAACACCTCACCTCCAGACCTCTTTAGAGTATTGAAGAGCATGGATGTTACTTTGAGGACTAGGGGGCACCTCACTCAAGTCATGGTGCTTTCCATCACCCCATATGCACGTGAAACTTTGACATTGAATAAGGAAGACTGAGGAAGAATAAATGCATTTGAACTGTGATGCTGGAGAAAAATAATGAAAATACCACGAACTGCTAAAATGAAAAACCAATCTATCTTGGAAGATATACAGTCTGAGTGCTCCTTCGAAGCTAGCATGAAGAGATTTTTTTTTTTCTTTACACACTTTGACTGCATTGTCAGGAGCTACCAATGCCCGGAAAAGGACATTAGACTTAAGTAAGTGAAGGGGCAGAGAGAAAAGAAAGACCTTCCCCGAGATGGTTCACACAGTGGCTACAATAACGGATTCAGGCATAGAACAATTGTGAGAATGGCACAGGACTGTGCAGTGTTTCCTTCGTGGGCGGCTTTGGGTAGAGGAGGACTTGCTGGCACCTAACAATGATAAGAATAGGACTTTCCTTCAAATGACAAGTGTCCAGGCCTCTCAGCACCTCTGCGTAGGTAGTCTGCCTGCCTTTCCAGATGCACATTTCCTGAACACTGAAGGTTCCAGGTGGTGCTCACATTTTCTCCTCAGTCCCCCAAAGTTTCTCTGGTTTAAAACAAAAAAAGCCTGATCTATTGGGCAATTCCTAACTCCTCTTTTGACGAACTCAATAAGTATTAAATGAAAACAGGCTTACAAACTCTCTGTAATCCTAATTCCCAATACCTAGTTCTATCACACATCTAGTGTACACTTCTAGGTAAGAGAAATCAACAGCCATTGGTCAGTGAAGCACATAGCACCAAACACATAATCCTTTAAACACATTCATGTTCAATTTTCTCTTCTTCTTCCTAAATTGCCTCATTCATATGCACTGCTGAGGACTGAATCAGAAAATTCTAGCCTTCTAGCTAATCCTTATCTTGATCGACCAGCTGAGCTTCTGTTCCCAATGGCCTCAGGTGCATAGTTCCATCACTAAGTTCCTCGCAATTGTGTTAAAATCCGTATATCAACTCCTTTCATCTGATTTTCAGTAACTGTCTAAAAGTGTCTGTCCTACTATGATAAGTTCTTTCCTAATTGTCTATGGATTTCCATTCTCTTATGAAATTCCCTTAGGCTCTTTGTATCTGTAAACCCCATAGAAGGAAGCTGTGTCAAAAAAAATCTGACACTGTTTCTCAGATTGTTTTCTTTAACATGAGTAAGTTTACATGGTGTGCTTGGTTCTATTGGCTATCATGTTAATTATGTCTTATATGAAGACCTGCACACTGGATAAATATCCTGGTAAGGATAATGCCATCCTTGCATCATTTCCATAAGCGGGACACTAGCTGCTTCTTCTGGTCCTTTTTCTATTGGGTCTTAAGGAAGAGAGTGTGGCAGTTTCCCTTTTCACAGTAAGAAGGGATCACTGCAAATTTTATCTAGCGGCACCCCCCCACCCCCTCCCAGGCTTGCTGTCCTTTCTGGGTTAACCTTCCATGTAATTGGATCTCATATTAGCATTTGTGTCAGATCTTTGGTGATCAACCCACACATATTATTTTATTCTGGAGTATACAAAAATGGAAAGACAATGTCCATAAATTGGTCACTTTACTAACATATGTTTGTAATGAGAAGTAGATGATACAGATCTAAGAATAGAGGCAACTCCTTTATATCACATTCCTTGGTTTTGCCTAGTCTCCCAGTTTACCTTTTTAGTGACTAGAGGTTGTAGGAATTCTTCTTGCTGTTCTAATATTTTTTCCTCTGTATTAGCCGAGGCTCTGAAATACATCTGGTTATGGTCTGCTGCTGTCATTTTCCCCTATAGACTTTTTCCATGGTAGTACAGCTATGGAGGATAACAGGAACCAAGGAATTGTCTGTCTTGACCTTTCCTTATCACTCTGTCTTTTTGTGTGCATCCTACCAGCCAATTCCTCAGCAATTCAAGTCACGTTCACCAGCTCTCTATTCCATGAATAGCATTTGCCTTGGGCACTTGGTTGTAACATAACCCTCCCCTCTCCCACCATTCATCCAGAAACTAGAGGCTTCATATTCTTTCATTTATTTCCTTTCCCACATTTTCTAATGAAGATGGCCAGTTGCTGTGAGCCCACCATTCTGAAACTAACGGCAGGAATAATTTCATTAAAAAGATTACTTTTTAAAATATTCCCAGTAAGTTGGAGACTCAAGATGTCCCGATAGCTGGCTTTTCTAAAGTGGTATAATGCTTCGTTATGCCTGATATTAGCCAATATTCTTATTCATTTTATGCAAGTTTCCATGCTTGCGTACATTATCTCTAACCACAAGGGTTTTCACTCTGCTTTATTAGATACAGAAACTACAGTTCAGAGAGGAAGCAGAGGTAATGAAGGACAGAAGCAGAGTTTCAACATTCCCTGTCTAGCTGCAAACCTGAACTCTCTCCCTGTACATTTCTTCCCCTGGTCCAACTTGTTGCCATTCTTACTACAGATGCCTGATGATATGAACATCTTATTATATCCTTTACAATGCCATACCCTAAAAGAGACACATAACAAAGATAAATATATAGATATTACCATTCTATTCCACATTAAAAATAAAATACTGTTCCGCCATTTCTGCTACCGGTGAACCCTATGGGGGTCCTCAGACATTGGGAAACTTTAGCAAAGAGGAATTAGGACACTGGAATTTCCCTTGCAGCACCTTTAAGAGAAACCACCTCCTTGGTATTTTTGTAGGTTGGAATAATCCTGACTCATCTTCATATATTATCCTTCTGTCTCTGTGGAATTAATTAATGTTTGCAGAACAGCTTCTTCTATTACATGGCAAAAAATAAATCAATAAAAACCTGTTTCTGTTGCTGAAAACCTGCCAGATCTTCAAAATGATTGTACAATTCTTCTTATTTAAAATGATCTATTGCTTCTAGATTCTACTTATGCTCATTTTGATCGAAAACTGCAAATGTTCACAGCCCTCAAAGAACCTCCAGGCTTATAACTTTCAGCACAAGACATGTTCTCTGAAAATTCTTATTCATTTCCCAGAACAAAAGTTTTCACTTGACACATGCCCAGTGTAATGTATTAGGCATGGAATACTGTGACATGTTTTACTTTTACATGGAAACTACTCAATTTGAATCATATACCACTGCTCATGGTCTCTGCCAGAGTATGTTAAAATGGAATAAAATATACACCAAATATACATATATAAAATATATCAGCAATCAATATTCATGAAATTGGGAAAAAGCATAAACAGGGGGTAAAATATGCTTGTAATGAGAGGTGTCTCTCCATAAGTCAACCCCAAAGTGTGGAGCCATTAACTATAATGTATGTAACCAGCTTCATGTATATTTGGAGAGTGAGTGTGGTGAGTCTCCCTATGCAAATCTAGAGAGAAAACTTATCATACAAACTGAAGTAAAGTTATTTTTAAATTTTTATTTTTTTATCTTGTCCATTGAAGTAAAGCAAATTTTATATGTGACCTTTTTAACCTGTAGAAATCAACCTTCCCTTATTCTGGTTTATGTTGAGAACAGGAGAACATCACTTAAAATAAAAAGCAATCATCAGCTATGTGACCATTTTCAGGTACTATTGAGTGTGAAACTATGGATTTGATGGTATCCTGAAATTCTGTTTGCCTAAGGACCCTTGTAATTTATGATAAAGCTTTTGAGATCATGAAAATATTTAACACACTGTTACCAACACAAATGTGGGAGTTTCAAATCTACTCACAGACACCATGAAATGGTCTTCTAATCTACATCTAGTAGTTTATAAAAAATAGAATAGAAAGGTGATTGTATTCTTTTCATGGACCTTATGAAGCCCCCTTGTATTGCCAAAACTAAGCCATTGGAAATCTTAGGGGAAATAGTTCTATTCCAACACACATGGGTCACCATAAGTCAGAGTCAACTTTGCAACTACAATTTCTTTCAACAAATAGGAAGTGTGTTTCAAATATGGGAATAGGAAAAAGTGAAAATAGGGAAGAACAGAGTATAAAAGGGAAGAGAGATAGAAGGTAGAATAATATGGGAACAAGAATATAGGAATATGGAGGAAGAGAGAATTGGAAGTGATAAAAGGAGAAAATGGGTGAAATCCCTTAGACATCATAACACAGATATTCAATACAAGTTCAGTGTGATGAGTTTTTTAATGTTGTGTATCCTATTCCTTTTCAATACTGTAATACTGGTTTTCTAGGAAAAAAAAGTTGTCCAAGATTCCTTTAAAGAAGATAACTAAAAAAGAAATTCGGTTCAGACTTTGTCAATTTGTATGTCTTAATTCCCAAATTGCAAAGATTGAGAATTCCCAGACACATCATTGTACACATAAAACTTGTATATAGATCAAAAGTTAGTCAATCAAACAGAACAAGGGGATACTACATGGTCTAAGATCATGAAACATGTGTGTAAAATATGTATCTTTTCACCAGGATTATTCCAACTGTATACTGAGTTGATGGAGGATATGGCACCTACATTGGAGGATCAATAACAATGCACAATATGCAGGTGACGCGACCTGTTTCCTGAAAACAGAGAGGACTTGAAGTATTTACTGATTAAAATTAGAGAGTACAAACTTCAATATAAAACAGTGATCCTCATAACTGTGTCAATAATAATATTGTGATAAATGTAGAACAGATTAAAATTGCCAAGGGTTTCATTCTTTTAGGATGTACATCATAATCAAAGACCATGGAGGAAGCAGTCAAGAAATGAAACATATTTAAGCTACAATGCAATTCTTTCTCTTTCCTTGGGTTCTGGGCACTCAATCTGCAGAAGACTTGGGATGACAGCAAATAATCAAACTTTATTTGCGGAGTCCACATACAGATGACCATCCATTATATTTCCTCAGACAATCGACCTGGGATGTAAAAAGTGCTGCCCTAAACAAAGTGCACAGAAAAGTGGATGACTGCATATATTGTTAGTTTAAGATTGAAAATATCATTCATTTTCTCATCTGACCAATTTTTAATTCGTTCTAGTTTCTATTACTCTCTGCTTCTCCTTGGATTGTGATTTTTTTTTTACAACTGTGCTTTATTTTGTTGTTGGCAGTGTTTGTGGTGTGATTGGCTTTCTAGGAAATCCAGCATAGGTAGATCTATAGAGACAGTATCTATATTGATAGTTTCTTGCTATTAGGTACCATCACTCCCATTCTGAACCACAGTGACTTCAGGTATAACAGCATAAAACACTGGCTGGACTGTGCCTCTCTAACAAGTGTGCCTGTGCTTGTGCCCATTGCTGCAGACACTGTGCACATCCATCTCTTTGAGGGCCTTTCTCTTTTTTATCGCTGCTCTTCGTCACTAAATATGGTGTCCTTCTTCAAAGATGGGTCTCCCCTGACATGTTCAAAGTATTGAAGACCAAGTCCCCCCATCCTACCTCTAAAGGACCACTCTGGCCTTACTTTCTCCAAGAAAGATTTGTTTTTCCTTTTAGCAGTCCATAGCATTTTCAATATTCTTCTCCAACACCACAATTCAAAATCATCAATTTCTTCTTTAGTCTTCCTTATTCAATGTCCACCTTTCACATGCACTTGAGGAAATGGAAAAGAACATAGTTTGGGTCAGGTTCACCTTAGTCCACAAAGTACCATCTTGGTTTTCAGTGCTTCAAAGTGGTTTTTCTGTGGCAAATTTACCAAATGACACCTTTTGCTATCTTGATTGTTGATTCCATGAACATGGATTGTGGACCCATGCAAGATGAAATACTCGACAAATTCAACCTTTTCTCCATTTATTGTGACATTACTTAAATGTCTATTTGTGAGAATATTATTCTTTACATGGAGTTTTAATCCACACTGAAGGCTGCAAACCCTGATCTTCACCAGAAAGTGCTTCAAGTCCTCCTCCTCACTTCCAGTAAGCAAGAGTGTGTCATCTGCATATTGTAGGTTGTTTGTTACTAAGTTTTACTCAACACCTGATGCTACATTCTTATTCCTAAGTGTCAGCTTCTCTGATGATCTGCTCAGCGTACAGATTGAATAAGTAAAGTGAGAGGCTACCACTCTGTCTCATACCTTTCCTGATCCCAAATCATGCAATACTACCCTGCTCCATTTCCATAACTGTTTCTTGATCCATGTATAACTTCAACTTACATGAACACCATGAAATGTCATGACATTCCCATTCTTCTCAAAGTTATTCATAATTTGATATGATCGATAAAGTTGACTGCCTTGTATAGACAATAAGACATAGATAACATCTTTCTGGTGTCCTCCACTTTAAACTAAAGTTCATCTGACACCGGCAATGGTATCTCCCTTTTCCATATCCTTGTCTGAATCCTGGATGAGTAACTGACACTGTCTTGTCAATGTCCCACTGAAACCTTTGCTGGATGAACCTTATTAAATTTTACTTGCATGTGATATCAATGTGTGGGATGAAGACAGGACTTTTCCACACCATATACTCTAAAATATTAAGCAACCTATTTACCAGCATTTGAAACTGACTAAGATAGCTAATCTCCCTGAAGCTCCCCATTATCTGAGGACTTTGCATGACTCAAGTTAGGATAGTAATCTGCTTCCTTCGAGGCCTGTGGGTGGGATTCAAGAGTCATTGTCAATGACCCCTAACAATATAGACCTGTTCACCTACCCCCAGGAGTCTGAAGTTCCTCCTTATCACATTCCTTCTCTTAGTCATGAGTCATTCCTAAGCCATTATCATCTTATGATAAGACAGCCCCCGCTTGCAGCATATTCTGACCCGGTGACTAGAGAAATGATGTGTCCCCTGGTAGGTTACTTAAATGGGGAAAATTGATGTTCGCAACCCTCATTGCTGACCCTTGCTCCTCGGTAGCTCCTGCCTGCCTCTTTGCTGCCCCTGAGCATCGTACGCTCTCATCTCCTCTTCCTCATCATGTAATCCCTTTCTCCCTCTCCATCTCCATGTGGACCGCCATACGGGGCAGAGGTGAGCATGCTACCCTGATGTTGTGTATGTCTGACTCTTATTGTTCCTTTCTCTCTCTGTCTATATCATTATTGTGATAAATAATGATTATCAATGCACAGCTGCCTGTTGAACCCTTGCTGTAAGTGTATCAGAGGCCGGTCCCCTCTGATATCAATGATGTTCTATAAATAGCACATTCTGTTAAACTACCTTTCTTTGGAATAGGTACAAATATGGGCCTCTTCCAGTCCTTTATTAGACAAGTAGTTGTCTTTCAAATTTCTTGGCAAAGACAAATGAGTTCGTCCAGTGCTTCAACAACTACTTGGAACACTTCAATTGGCATCAGTTCCTGGAACATTTTTTTTTGGCTAATGTTTTCAGTGTAGTTTGAACCTTTTTCCTCAGTACAGTTGCTTCTAGTTTATATGCTATCTCCTGCAATGGTAGACTGTCAGCTAGCTGTTTATTGCACCATGATTCTATATATTCTTTCCATCTTCTCTTAATGCTTCTTGCACTATTCAATATTTTGCCTATCGAAGCTTTCCATATTGAAGCTTGAGGCTTGGCAGTTTTCTTGAGCTCTTTCAGTTTCAGATATGCCGAATGTGTTCTTCTCTTTGGGTTTTTTAAGTGTAGAGCTCTGCATGTTTCATTATAATATTTATCTTTGTCTTCTTGAGCTGGCCTTTGAAACTTTCTGTTCAGTTCTTTGAATTCATCTTTTCTTCCATTTGTTTTAGCTACTCTACAACTAAGAGCAAGTCTCTGAGTCTCTTGTGATAACCACTTTGAATTTTGTTTTTTTCCTGTATTTTTAATGACCTTTTGATTGCTTCATGAATGATGGTTTTGATGCTTATAGATCTTCTGTCATCAATGTTCAAAGGGTTAAATCTGTTCTTGTAATAGCCTCTAAATTCAGGAAGAATAGACTGATGGTAATATTTTGAGTCCTGTGGAATTGTTTTAATTTTCTTCAGGTGAGGCTTAAACTTACCTATGAGCAATTGATGGTCTGTTCTACAGTTACCTGCTGCCCTGGTTTTAGCTATGGATGTTGGGCTTCTCTGTGGTTTCTTCCCACAGATGTTGTCAATTTCATTTCTGTGTATTAAATCTGGACAAATCAGTGGGTATAGTTACTTTTTGTGTTACTATAAAAAAGATATTTGCTATGAACAAATCATTGATCTACCAGAATACTACCATGTGATTTAGAGCTTCATGTCTTATCACCAAATACATATTTTCCAACTGCTTTTCCTTTCTCTCTGTTTATAATGTCTGCAGTCCAATTAGTCATAATTATCAATGTATTCCGATAACATGCTTGATCAATTTCAGACAGAAAACACTGGTAGATTTCTTCAATTTCATCATCATTAACTTTTGTGGTTGTGGCATTAATTTGAATAGTAGTTGTATTGTGTAAGTATCTTGAAGGTGGATAGCTACAACTTTGTACTTCATCACAGACTTTGTACTCCATGATTGATTTTGCAATGTTGCTTTTGACAATAGATGTCATATTATTTCTTTTAATTGTGCTACTCCTGACAGAGTAAATCATGTGATTTTCTGATTCAGCATGGCCGATACAAATTCATTTCAGTCCATTTGCCCCTAGAATATCAATACTTATGCATTCCATTTCATTTTTGGCAACTTCCAATTCTCTTAGATCAATACTTTGTATATTCCAGGCTTCAATCAATAGCAGATTTTTTCTTACCTTGAGTCATGCCCCGTCCACAAATAACAATCCTGAAGACTCCACTCTCACAGGCTTTACCCAATTCATTCTACCAAGTGGGCTCCACTCGGAGTCATCATCTTCTGAACAGTCACATTTTGGGTGCCCGCAGGCCAGAGAGACCTATTTGCTGTTTCTATTTTTTGGGTCTTCAGTACCGCACAATATTTTGACGCTGTGCATCAGGTTCTGAGCTGCTCCTTCCTCTGAAGTGGAGAATGGAGTTCTTCTTTCTTGTCTGCTCTTATCTCCCGTGAAACCTGCTCACTTTGTTCGACCCTGCTGGCATGTGGAATACCAATGACGGAGCTTCCAGCATCACAGGAAACACAGGCCACCACAGTGACTCTTTTGTCCCTCCTTTAACCAACATATCAGTTTATTGTGAGTTTCTGCTCTTTTTTCTCATGAAACATATTTCCACAAAACTTACTTACAATTACCCCTCTTAAAATACATCTTCCCATTATTTTTATTTATTGCCTGGCCTATATAAGCAGCCGAATATTACTGTTGTAAGACACAATGGAAAAATAGAAAAGCAATCAATAGGATATGAAGTTTGCTTTGTGACTACCAACCAGGTCTGCAGGAGAAATAGGAGGCGTTTGACTCCTGTAAAGATTGACGGTTTATTTAGCTCAAAGGATAAGTTCTACCCTGTCTTATAGGGCTTCTCTGAGTCAGTGTTGAGTCTATTGCAGAAGTGAAGCAACAAGAGCACGACCAATGATATTCTCTAACATAACATGGTAACAAGTCTCTGCGATGAACCAAAGATATATATATATAGACCACAAAGATGTGAATGGATGTTAAGCTTGTGCTTAATTCTCACCCCAATCTAAGAATAATTCATTCTTAAGCTACTTCCCTGTCTCATGCATATCCTCATGAAGAAATCACTGAATGTTTAATCACTGGGTGCTATATCAAAGTGTGGTGAAGAGACTGATAGAAATATCAGGTCCATAAGCAGGTATCAAGTAGTAGGTTTTATTGGGAAGCAAAGTCTTCCAGGCTATTCCTAAGCTGGTGAGAGCAGAACCATATGAAGGAGGCACAGGTAGATAAACCCTGGAGAGTGAAGACCAGGAACCACAAGTAGAGACTGGTAACTAGGAGTGGGAGAGCACCATGTAGCCTTCTGCTTGGCAATTTTGAATGATGCAGGGTGATGTCGCTTTTGATATGTGAGGGGCGTGTGGGGGATGGAGAGAGCATGGGAGGGTGCCACTTGAGTTGACCAAGTGCCAGATTGTACCCTGCCTTTTAGTAATAGGGAGTAGGACCAAAGGTGTCATCTTCTGCACCTGCTTCCTGTGGACATGGGCAGCAAAAAGCTTATAGCTGTTCTGTCTGATGTGGTCCAGTGAGCAATTTAGGGCTTGGAACCCAGATAAGTACAGGTTTGATTGGTGAAGGCATGTATGTGTTCCTGCTAAATTTTTTTGGAAGTAGCAGAGTAGACAAGGCCCACAGCACAGAATTATGCATAATAAGTGGAGAGGTCCCCGAAGTGGCAGAAGCCATGGGGTCTAAGCTTTCTAAGAACCAAAGATGTTTTCCCATGTGGATGCCATGAGTCTATATTGTTTTTGTTCTTTTAGTTGCCTTATGTTTTGTGTAACTATGCTGGCTTGATTAACAAATTAGCAATATTTCTCTTCTAGAAAAAGACAGGTTCCCCATTTTTTCTGCAGTGAGCAAATCTAGGGCTCACCCGTTTTGTAGTGCCACACCTGGCAGGAAATTGCCTTGGGTTGGTAGCATTAAAAGAATGCCGTCTATTTCCAAGATATCAGTAAAAATGAGCAGCACTTCCAATTCTGCCCAGTCCAGTTCCTGGAGCTATTGCTATGCTAGTTCTAATGAATATAGGGGATATACCTGCTCTGTTGTATTTATAGAAATATTTTGAGGAGACTCAGATGTGTTTCAGTGATTCAGAGGAGAATCAGTCCAGTGTTTTTGTGTCCTGTTCTTCTAGCAAATGTATGTCTGGAGTGAGTAAGATTGGGATGCACAGTCCTGCCCATAGACATGTATAGACACGGGTCGCAGAGGAAAAATATTTCAGGTGTGGTGCATTGAATCTCAGTAGTTAGCCAAAGGAAAGTCAGATGACAACAGTCAGTAGAGACATTGCCTATGGGTTATAATCCTTTAGGGGCCAGGAGGCAGACAGTGTCTTGTTTGAAAAAGAAATGTATCTTGGGGGGTTACTGGTCCTATGGTAGGTGATACTTTGATTGTATTAGTTATGTTGGGTGTTATCCAGGCAGATGGAATGGCAGATGCTAGATATTTTCTTTGTCGGAGGGAGAGGCATAACCAATATTGTATGGTGAGCACTGTTTGGTTAAAAAAGTTGGTGGTTAGTGTTAAGGAGATATGGAACTGATGTCTAGAAGTCAAAGTGTTGCACTATTTGTCTGAGTGTGGCTACTGTTAAGGTTGATGTCATAGTGATTAACGCTGCCCTTTTGGGGGACAGGGCATGCCTCGACTGTATTTGAGAAGCTATCTATAGCGTAGCCAGCCTGCTATGCACCCGTAGAGATGAGAGTTGAACTGCTCTCTATGAGGCAGGTTTGGTTTGGGTTGACTATGGGTGAGGCAGAGCTGTGAGGGAGTGGACAGGCAACGAGATCAAGGGTTTCAGTACAGCAGTGTTGGACTGGAGATTAGGAACGGGAAGCTAGAGTAGCTGGATTTAGCTGTGAGCAGGGATGGAAAGGAAAACTTGGGTTTTCAATATAGGTGAGATGAAATAGCTGTACATGAGAGTTGTAAGGGTTGACAAAGCACTGTGGGTGATGAAGTTGTGTCAATGATGAGAGGACCTAATGTAGGTATCTTGGTAAAAGTAGTTTTTTAGTTTTCTTGGTTGGGAAAGCAGCTGCATCAAGAGTTTTCAGGCATGGGGACCATTCCCTGACAGTTGGAACTAGCTGTTTAGATAGATAGGCTACAGGAGTATAGGAAGGTCCTATTTCCTGGCATAGGATATGCATATCCACACCATGGGTTTGTCACTTATGTGTGAAAGGGAGGGTTAGAATAGAGTGAGAGCAGGAGCTGTGAGTAGGGCAGATTGAAGGGTTTTGTATGCGTTTTCAATAGGTATTGTTAGATCTAGAGTTTCATTGAGTTCCTCCTCTGCAGCTTCATAAAGGGTTTTAGTTAACATGCTAAAATTGGAAATCCTCACTCTGACATAGCCCATGAGACCCAGAAAGGAGAGTATTTCAGCTTTTGTAAAGGAAGTTGAAGGTTGACCGAGAAGCTGTTATTCTGTCTACTGTAATATCTCTAGAGTGTTTTTTAAGTTAGATTTCTAAGTACATGACACAGGGCAGGTAATGTGGGATTTTCATTGGGCATACTCAGTGTCCTGTGTCTGCTCGGAAGTTTAGAAGAACATGGGTGTGTTCTTTTGAGTCCAGAAAGGAGAGCCCGTGTAACAGGAGGTCATCCACGCACTGGAGAAGAAGACCCTTCAGGTGTCAGAAGGTTGTATGGTATTGAGGAACATTAGAAAATTTTAAGAGGTCTTGTAATCTGATATAGACAGGTTGGTGGTACATAGCAAAGAAGGGTTGGGTGACATCTCCAACACTTGTTTTACTATGGCATATGATAAACTAAGGGAATTGGGGCCAGTATTGGGACTCTAGATTCATTTGGTAGAGAGGTAGGGCTTGGGAGAGTATATGATGTGCCTTGTAAGAAAAACACCAATTTTGTTGCCAGGGAGGCACCTTGAAAATGAAAATTTTCTACAGTTTTGAATTTAGTAAGGATATCCCTATTGAGTAGGGGGGTGGGACATTTGGGATGACTAGAAACTGGTGTGAGAATTGTACATGACAATGGCTACATAAGTGTGGCCGTGTACTGAGACATGTACTACTACATGTCTCAGACTGAGATAATAATGGTGGGTGTTAAATAAGTGGTCACTGTGTCCAAGAGGGAACGAAATAGGTTTACCTGAGACACGATCATTACCCTGGCCTCAGGTCTCTTCATGGAGACCACAGATTCTGGGTACCAACGTGACTTTATGGCCAAGCCTAGAAGCTCTGGCAATGAGGCATCTTGAGCTGGTTTCTCTGGGGTGTTATGGAAGAGATTATCTTTCCCAGCTTTTGGTGGAAAGGGAAATCATCTCCCCCCTCTCCTCCTTGTTAGCAATGTGGGCAAGCCTCAGCAGGGGACAAGGACGGGGCACTCATGTGCCCTATGTCCATCTGGGAACATTTGAAGCAAGATCAGGGAGGCCTACCCACACATGGCCTACTGCTTACTGGTTTATCTTGAAGGACATTAGCCAGCATCTGATATTGACTTTTGTCCCTTTCTAGTCTTACCTAATTTTTCCTTATTATCCCTATCATTGAAAGTCTTAAAGACCACATTGAGAAGGTCACCTTATGGAGTTTGAGGACCTTCTCTAAGTTTTTCAAGCTATTTATTAATGTAGGAAGCTGATTGTAAGATAAAATGTGAGTGAATGGAGCACTTGGATGACAGGGAAATAAAATCAATCTTCAAACTCTTTCATCTGAACAATTTCAGTCTCCTAAATTTTTAGTAATATTTCTAAAATGGTTTGAATTCTTCCTCAGGATCTGTGGCATATGCTTAGACTGAATGTTCCTTGGAAATATCATGCAATTTTTTGGAAAAATATATTATTAAAAGTCGTTTTTATTGGGAGTTCTTAAATTGGTGTTTTAGAAGTGTTAACAAAATTAACAAACTGCTGACAAGCTTTGCAAAGAAAAAAAACAAGAAGATGCAAAACATCTAGAATAAGAGATAAATTAGATAATTAGAGATAAATAATAGATTAGATTAGATAATTAGAGATAATAGATCCAAATAAGTAAAACGAGTTACTATGAAAGAGACTAATCTAGAAAGTTTGATAATCTAAAAGAAATGGCCAAGCACATAGAAATATGCCACTTACCAAAAGTAACACTGATAGGTGTAAGTTGCCAGAACAGACACATGATAAGGAGAAACAGAGAAGGTTATCAAGAAACTTCCAACCAAGAAAAGCCCAGGACCACATGGCTTCACCTTGATTTTCTACCAGGTATTCAGGGAAGAGCTGTCACTAATCTCCACAGATTATTACAGAATATAGACAGGAACAACAAACTCCCAAACTCATTATGCTATATATGATGATAGTATCACCCTAATCCCCAAACCAGACAAACCCCCCCATAAAGAAAACAAAAAGACCAATATCACTCAAATACAGAGGCAAAGGTTCTCAAAAAAAATTCTGGCCAATTCAATCTAACTACATATCAAAAAAATGAATCCCCATGATCAAGTGAGATTCATAGCAGTGATGCAAGGAGGGGTCAACATTTGAAAAATAATAATACACCACCTACATAAGAGAAAGAATAAGAACTGTATGATAATATAGACAGCTTTATAGAGTTAATAACCACTTAGGAGCATGGCAGGGTAAGATGGGGAAACGGGAAACTAATAACCTTGAATAAGAATAGAAAATGTTCTGAAATTTTGGTGATGATTACAAAAATCTTAGCATGCTTGAACAATTAAACTGTATGACCTGTGAAGCAAATATTAATAATTGAATTGTAAGCAAAGATGAGATTTTCCTTGACCCAAACCACGTCATTGTCAATTATCTCATGTGCATGCAACAACTGCAAAATGAATAAGGAAGACCAGTAAGGGTTGATGGCTTTTTCATTGTGATGTTGGTGAACAATACTGATTATTCTATGGACTGCCAGAATAATGAACAGATCTGTTTTAGAAGAAGGATGGCCAGAAAGCTCCTTGGAAATAAGGTTGGAAAGACCATTTTAAAAAACTTACATTGAATATGTTATCAGGAGGGATCAGGCCCTGGAAAAGAACATTATGATTGGTAGAGAGCCGTTGATAAAGCAGAGAACACACAGTAAGATGAGGGACACAATGGCTGCAACATTAAGATCAGGGATAGCAATGATTATTGTAATGGTGTTGGACTGAACAGTGTTTCATGCTGTTGAACATGGAATCCATATGAATCAGCACTTGACATCATCTAAAAACAATCCCAACTTTAGTATTTTTATTAGTTTGCTGATTTGAAGTACCTATTGTATTCATACTTGCTCATATACATTCACATACATAATTTGTGAGCAAAACACATTTTATAAATTGTACACAAGCAACAAGTATTTGCTGGCTCATTGTCATCTGTTCTGGAAAAGAAAGTCTAGAGACTTTTACTGCTTCTCTGGTAATTCTTTTCAAAAAAGATTTAAGAACCATACCACTTATGCAGCCACTAGAAGATTTCACTATTTCAGATATAGTTATTTCTTATTGTGTAAAGGTTTTGCAGCTTATTTGTGATGAGCAAACCCATAACAACACATTTTAACATGTGAAAAGTTGATACTACAAAATAAATGGAATGCCATTATTACAGTACTCGGTGTTTATTTTAATAGAATAAGCCATGATGAATCTTTTAAATTTTCATATGGAAATTCTAATTTCCATCATAATTTTCCTGGCTATAATGCACAACATATTTGCAGCTCTGTCCCTTTGCAGAGAAGAGCTATAGGAGTCACATTTTAATAGGATAATCATGTAGTGTATCCTGAGAGCACAGTCCATTACAGCTCAGCATTTCTCTGTCTTCTTTGCTATCCCTATGACATTTATATTTTATTGGTTTGACCCCCTACACAACTCCCTTGATGCAAGGAAAACCCAAACCATTTTGCAGAGCATTAAGTCAACTCTCAGTGACCCCTGTACATCAGAGTGGAACAGCATTCCACCATTTCTAGTGGCAAGGTTTTTATAAAATAAATTTCCAGGTGTTTCTTCTTGGGGTTTATTTGTGTTTTGTTTGTTTGTTTGGTACATGTTTGAGTGGGTTCACAACTCAGACTTTTCAGTTAGCAATTGAGCACATTGACTTCTATTCAAATGAACCAGCAGGTAACATCATCAAAGCCAGAGGAAAAAATTGAAGCTATCAAGGATGTCTCCTTGCTTTGATTCACAATCAACATTCATGACAACAGCAGTCAAGAGATCCGGTGACATATGCCATTGGTAAATCTGTTGGAGAAGAACTCTTTGAACTGTTGATTAACAAGATCATTACATCCGACCCAAGCCAAGGGACAGTGGGACATTGAAAAAGAAAGACTGAAGAAAAATTCAGTGTATTTGAATTATGGTGCTGAAGAAGAGTACTGAAAGTGTCATGGACTGCCAAAAGACATGCACATCGGTCTTAGAAAAAGTACAGACCACATGTTCTTTCTGAGGCAATGATGGCAAGATCTCATCTTACATACTTTGGACATGTTATCAGCAGAAAACAGTGCTTGGAGAAGGAGATCATGTTTGGAAAAGCAGCCGGGCAGCAAAAAAGAGGAAAGAGGTCCAGGAGATGGACTGACACCGTCCGTCAGTGCAGCAATGTGCTCAAGCATAAGCACAATTGTGAAGATGGCACAAGACCAGGGAGTGACCGGGCTTGTTTGTTTGTTTGTTTATGTACGTAGAGTCATTGTGAATAGGAATTGACTTGATGGCACCAATACCAACAAATGTTAACTCAGTCACTCTTCAATCCTATCTATTCCAGGTATTACACGGCCTTTTATTATAGCTATCAGCTTATGTTAAGTTCCTTCTGTATAAAAATCACTGCAGATAGGGGTTGAACAATGACACAAAATACAAAGCTGCTGCCTTCAAAAGTGTATTGAATATAGCTTAAGGAGAAAGGCTAACTTTGGCGGCACTTACTATGCAGAAATGTACAGGAACATACCATGAATTGAATCACAACCACTGTCTTCCACATTGCAATACTTCAATTAATATTTTTAAAAGTCTATAATGTGATGCATATTTAAGATCATCTTTTATTAGTGGAGGAAGTGGGACACACTTTTAGAAGGGACATACTGAGATTTGAATACAGTTGTGTCTGGCACAAAGACCACACACGATACTCCCATGCATCGCTAAAGGACAAGGGAAAGAATTTATGTTGTATACATAAAACACATCATGGATCAATAATTCTAATATTAAGGAAGGCAGACTTAATTGACAAGTGCATGAGGAGGAAGAAATCATTTGTTATTCCTGTTGTTTAACGCTGTCAAGTCGGTTCCGACGGATCAAAACCTTGCATATAAGAGAAATAAACACTGCCTGGTCCTGTGCTGTCCTCACAATGTTTCTTATATTTGAACCCACTGAAACAACAACAGTGTTAACCCAATTTGTCAAGGAAATCCCTCTTTTTGGCTGCCCATCTACTTTATCCAGTGTGATGTTCTTCTTCAGGGATTGGTCTCTCCTACTAAGATGTCCAAAGCACGTGAGAGGAAGTCTCACTATCCTTACCTCTACAGAGCATTGTGGTTAGTCTCTGGTGGGTTACCCTCCAGTGAATTAGTCAGCAAAGGTGAGAAGGGAAATAAGGTTGACCTTAAAAGAAGAGACAGAATTTCACTACCTGTAACTGTCCTTGGCTATCTTTGAAGGTACCATGGTGGCATAGTGCATGATTTATGGGTCTGCTAATCGCAAGTTCATCAGTTAGAAACCCCTCACTGGTGTGAGGGAGAAAGATGGCACTCTCTAATCCGCTAAAGATTTATATTCTCAGAAATATTCAGTAGTAGTTCTATACCATCCAATAGTGAGTCTGAGTCAACTCATAAGTTTTTTTTGTCTACTTGGTGCTCTTTTAGAAGAGACACACTTTGTCAAAATAAGCGACACTTGCAAAAATATGTGGTTGACATGAGTAAAATAAATAAAAAATCTAACTTAATACTTTGCTTACTAGTCAGGGTTCTGGGTTCACAAGGCAACACAATTTTTAGCATTAGAAGAGTAAGCATCTTTTTTTTGGACAAAACTTTCACTGCAGATGAAAAAAGTGAGGCCTGGAGAGTAAAATATTTTTTACTCATATTTTTAGCTAACTACAAAAGAAGTAGCAGAAGCCAGCATTTCCAGACTAACCTTCCCCACCATATTATAAGGCAACTTCATCGGCCATTTAACTAGACCCAGTGCTACTGCAGGTATTGATTTAACTCTTAATTCCCCCTTCATCTCCTGCAATAAACATCAGGCTTCACTGGTAATGTGGAATATTCTCTACTTAATTTCTCCTATGTTTTTATTCCACCAGGTCAATTGTGACACAGTTTTCTCCCATGTTTAATATAATGACATTAGACAGCTAATGAAGTACTGTTATCATGATGTAACCACCTGTTCATTTCAACAATAGCATCCACTGTGATATGGGTTCAACTCTAGGTCCCTTGAGTGTCAACTAATGGGGAAAGAGATAAGTGATTAGATTATTTAATACTTTTAATCTAGTCTCTCTGGATTCATTTACTGGGCTGTATGGTAAATGAAAACAGGAAGAGTTACCAGGCTTGTGAGGGAGGTAAATGATAATCAAATAAACATTAAGTAAGTATAAGATTTCAACTGAGACAAGAAGCAGTGTTTATATAAAGAAAAATTCCACAACTGGAATCAGTTGAAGACAGGAAAAGCTGGGGCAGGGGGGAGAACAAGTGCCCCCATTTAAGTAATGTCCATGGGTCTGTGCTCAAACCTGTGTGTGTGTGTGTGTGTGTGTGTGTGTGCTTGTGGCAGTCATGTACTCTGGTGCCAATTTGATTAAGAATGTAGAAGTGGAGTCTAGTCTGTCAATCTGGAGATCGCTAATGAGACCTCTGTGTGGGCATGGCTTTCTCCTAAGAGAGAGTAGGTGAGAGGCTTACAGCTGTGTCCTTGAGAGACATTGTAGCTGACAAGATACAAGGCGGGTTTCCTGTGAGACATACCAGAGGGGAGGTCACATGGGCTTACCCTGATGGAACCAGACTACAGAGATGCTTGATAAGCACCGGAGAGGCCCCTGTCAGAGCTTAGATGCTTCTGTCATCACTGGATACAGAAGACTCTGTATCCACTGGCCTGAGATTGCCCTGGCATTATTGCATGTGCTTTGAGAGTCTGAAGAGGACTTATGGATTGGTACTGGACATATGGGCTAATATCAGACTTAAGGACTTGGACTGGACTGGGTTGGGATGCTTTCTCTATGTACCATTCCTCTTCTATACAAACCTCTCCCTTATATACATATGCGTGTTTGTTTCTCTAGTCTACCCAGACTAACACAGTTTTCATGGTATAATAACACAGAAATGCAATGTTCATGAGGATGCTTTGGCATGAACAAAGGAGGGGAAATCCTGATTAGAGAAACAATGTGGCAAATGAGAGAGACTCTATGGGGAAGTTCCGAGTGAGGATGTGCACATCCCACCTACGGGGCAGCTGTGCCAGGAGATAAAGATGGGTCTAACAAGATGCGATTTCTTCCATGGGATGTTGTGAAGTAAAGTCATAACTTGTACCAATAATCTACATTTGTTTAATTTTCACAACTTGGGCTGTGTCTTTATAATCACATGTGTATCCTATGAGACCTCGATACTAGGACTTCAACAACTTGAAAATAAAATTTGCACAATATCCAGGGAGTAAGATGTTCTAAATTATGTATGTCTGTGCAAATAAACAAAACATTTCCTTTAAGTGGAGGGGGAAAAGTTTGAAATAGTAACTTTTTCTAGAAAAAAACAAGCTTTAGTACCACAGGGGAAGTAATATGAATAAGCGTTAAACAAGTGTGCATGAACTAATTTCTCCCCTAGAGGCAGTTTTCCAGTTCAACGACAGCAACACACAATAGGGCATCTGGGAAATGTGCAGGGGAGCAGGAAGAGGGCGAAGTCATCTCTATCCAATAATCTATCTAATGCTTACTAGTTGTCTCCCATGTGCGAGATAATACTCAATAGACACATTGCTTTTTGAACATTAAAATCATTAAAGAAAATAGAAACTCAGAAAAGAAATTTACAAGAAATCGGACTATTTTATGTGTCCCACCCAGCACCTCCTCCTTTTCGATAACCATTGTCGTATTCTGAACTGGTAAGGTCATCCTTTATTCATCCTTGCTAAAAAGTGTAAAAAATAATGAATCTCACACAGGGAAAGCGAGCTGCCCACTTATCTAGAGTTTGCAATAGGAGTGGAATCAGTGACAATCATTTGAGTTCACAAAGAGATTCAAAGGGAAGTTAATGAGTGGTTAGCTTCATGTTGGGAAAAACAAAACAAAAGCAAGAACAAACCATACACACAACTGTACCAGAAAGTTTCATTTACTCCCGAATGGAAGCTCTTGGCATAGGAAAGTGTAGGTGGGCTGATAAAACGTAGCACCTCTTACATGATCCAGAGCGTATTTGGATGACTCTGCTTGATCCCGATCGAAACAAGGAGTAAAGCATAGGAAAGTGCGTCACTGAAGAACAATTTTGCCAGAGAAGTTGTGGTTTGAGCTCTTTGTGAAATATGTTGCTGTTGGTTGTCTTTCAGGGGATTGTGAACCATAGCGGCCACATGTTCAACAGAAGAAAGCAGTGCTGGGCCTGTGCATCCCCACCATTGTGATGCCAGAGCCCATGATTGCAGCAAGCAGGGTAAGCTATCTTGTTGAAGGTCTTTTACTTTTTGCTGCTCCACTTAACCACATATGATAATATGTCCAAAGTACTTGAGATTAAGTATCGACATCCTTGCCTCCAAGGAGCACTCTGACCTTACTGCTTTAAGACAGAGTTGGTGGTTTTTTGTCAGTACATGGCATTTTCAAAATGCTTTTCCAGCACCATAATGCAAACACAGTGATTCTTCTCTGGTCTTCCTTATTTGGTGGCCAATTTTCACATGTGTAGGAGGTTATTGAAAAGGTCATGGCATGGGTCATGTGTGAGAGGTGGAGTTATAGGTGCAGTGAGGGGATGACGCTCAGTCAGAAATGGAAAAATGCAGAGAGGTTTTATTGGGAAAAAAATAACTCCTGGGCAGGTTTGGTAGCCCAGTAAGTTAGGCTAAAGAAGCTGCGCCCAGTATTGGGGCAGTGGGACATATATAGATTATAAGCTAAAGGCATGTGGGCTGATAACAAAGGGGGGGGGTTCAGTGTTTGGGGGTTAGGAGATGACTTATTAGTGAATCATCCTGTTTTGGAAACTTGCTTCCCACAGTGCCAGAGAGAGGGGCTTTGCCGTTCCTAGGTCAATAAACTCTGAGAAAGGACTGTACTCTTCCTCAGGAGATAAGCTCTGTGAAGGGGCTCTGTCCTTCAGGAAGATAAGCTCTGTGTAATGTTGGAGGAAGGGTTTACAAAGTTCAGCAGGTTGCTCATCTCCTTCTTAGTGAGACTGATGCGAAAGGAGCACAAGGGGCTGCCTAGTCCAGGGGGCTGTCTGGTCCAGGGGGCTGCCTGGTTCGACTCCGGCTCATACAATGTGTACTTTGGTATTCAAAGTAATATGCTTACCTTTCAACACTTAGCAAAATCTTCTGCAGAAGATTGATATATAATATAATGCAACATTTGATTTTTGATTGCTGCTTCTATGATCATTGCTTGTAGATATAAGTAAGGGAAAATCCTTGACAACATCAACCTTTTCTCTGCTTACCATTATATTTCCTGCTTGTTTAGCAGTGAAGATGTTATTATTTGTTATTATTATTATTGTTGTTATTATTATTTGTTATTATTCTGATCCAACCTGAAAACTGCAATCCTTGATCTTCATCAGAAAATGCTTGAAGGTCTCTTCAATGTCAACAAGCAAAGTTGTGTCATCTGCGTATCCCAGTTTGTGGAAAAGCCTTCCTCCAATCCTGATGCCACATTCTTCATATAAACCAGCTTCTTGGATTATTCGCACAACAAGCAGATTGAAAAGAATAGTGAGAGGATACAACCCTGACACATAGCTTTCTTGATTTTTAACTATTCAGTATTCGCTAGTTCTATTAATGTACCCCTCTTGATTCGTGTACAGACTCTGAAGGGGAATAGTGAAGCATTCTCAAAGCTATCCAGTTTGCTATTGTTCACACAGTTGAATGGGTTTACATAACCCATACCACACAAGTAATTTTTTCTGGTATTCAATACTTTCAGCTAAGATCTATATTACATCAACAATGATATGCCATGGTCCATGTCCTCTTCTTAATCCCTGTCAATGTACTGCTACAGCCATTTTTGGATAATCTTCACTAAAATTTTACTTTCATGTGTTCTTAATCACATTGTTCTAAAATATACACATTCCGTTGGGTCATCTTTGTTTAAAGTGGGTACAATACACATGTCTCTCAGTCAGTCAACCAGTTCTTGCCACTGAAGTGAATACATATCGTGCTGTTATCAGCTGGTTGAAAGATTTCAATTGGTTTTCAATTAATTCTGGGAGTCTTATTTTTGGCTCATGTCTTTGAGCGGCTTGAATTTCTTCCTTCGGTACCATTGGTTCTTGTTCATGTCTATTTTTTATGTGTTTGAATATTGCCTCGGTATTTTGGGGATGGTGACTCTTGGCATTCTTCCCTTCTTTTAAAAATGGTTCCTGCATTGTTAAATGTTTTGCCTATAGAATCTTTCAAGGAACAACTCCAGGTTGCATTTTTCTTTAGTTCTTTCAGTTTAATTTATACTGAGTTGCTCTTCCTTTTTTGTTTTCTAACCCTAAGTCTTTGAATAATTCATTATGCTACTTTGCATTATTGTAAGGTGGGAAGAATAAGATCATATTAGCATAAAGATAAAAATACAAATAAGATGTAAGGGGGAGAAAACCTCAATCGACAATCAAAAAGTTGGGAAGAAATTTCTGTTACAGTAGAAAAACTGATATACTTCTTCCAAGTACAAATTTAGTTCATGTCAAAAGGGAGGTCAATTGGCCAAGTATTGAATTTGATCCAGCACAATCAAGAGTCCAATGGTCTCTGCCTGAGAGTAAGTCTGTTTTGGACTCTTGCCTTTGGCTAGAGCAGATCTGCCAGAAGCTTAGTCTGTATGGATACAATGCAGATCGATAGGGGCTTCCCACTGTCTTCCATAACCTTCTCCAAATTGGGTAAGCAAAAAGCTAACTCTAAGACTTCTCTCTTCACTATATTCAAATTTTTAATTGTCATCTTGGAATCACGCAAGCTGGCTTGTTTCTTTTTATGTGAACTTAGTTGGTTCCTTGCTTATATAGCTGCTTGCTTGAATACAAGCACAGACACGACTTCCACTGGAGGCCAGGCACCATTCATGAACTTTCTTCACCACACACTGAGCTGTTTCACGAAGCTGAGTATCAAGCAAGGCCACAATGTAAGAGCAAATTGTTCATAAGTTGAAGCTAGAATTTAGTGTCAACCCAGGAGTCATTCCTGGATCTATGCTTTTTTCTTTTCTTTTTTAATTTGCTGTAACTTGGGAATTAATACACATGCCATATCAATACATAGTTTAGTCATGTTACAGCATTTTACTGTCTTTTCCAGCTACCCTATGAAATGTTCTGTTTAGTTCTTTTACTTCATCATTTCCTATTTTTGACTTAGCAACTCTATTATTAAAAGTAACACTTTATCATAAAATAACACTTTATCAAAAAATGCTGTTACTTCCTCTTTGTTTCCAGCTTTTGCATTTCAATCACTAATATAATTAACAATGCATCTTGATTACATGCTTAATCAATTGCAGACTGAAGGTGTGTATAATCTTTGAGGTTTACATTGGCACACCTTCACATGCAGATTACCATGTTTTCCTTACTCTTTCTTCGGAAAACTTCACTAAACCTTGTCTACTCTGTGAGATGCTACCGTGAAATACCAGTAATAGCTTCCAGTATCACAGCAAATGCATGTACCACAGGGCAACAAACTGATGGAGATTGCCATAGAACACAAGAGAAAACTAAGAGGGGAGGAATACATGGTCAGCATTCTTAGGAAGCATATTCATATGGTTTATACAGTCCTCAAGATGTGTGCTGAACAAAAAACTCCTCTTCTCCCTCGCCAGGCTATGAAAGAAAACAAATGAAAATGATTCATTACCTGGAAGCCAGGAAACCTAATCTTCCCTTATCAGATAATGAGAGGACTTCTCTGGAGTAGGCCATAACAGCAAATACATTACACTGATTCCACTTGCAAGGGGCAAATGCAATATCCACACTAACTGCCTATATTTCTTACAAAAATCACCCAGTAAATTCCTGACACAATTAGGAATGCAAAGAAAAAAAATTCAGAGAGAGAGAAGGAGGGAAACATGTGATTCTAGAAAGATGTTTAGCAGAGAGGGAAATCTTACCATCAATTTCTACATTAAAAGCTTGCTGAAAGTGAGGAGGACTTAGAACACTTGCTAAGGAAGATTGGAGGGAGAGGTGCAGCTTTCATTTATGAATTGCAGCCCAATGTAAAGAAAACAAAAATCTTCATACCTAAGCCAATAAGTAGCACCATGATACCCAGAGAAAAGATTGAAGATGTCAAGGATTTCAACTTGTTTGATTACATAATCAATGCTCACAAAAACAGCAGTCAGGAGACAGAACAACATATTGCATTAGATAAATCTGCTGCACAGAACCTCTTTCAAGTGTCAAAAAGCAAGGATGCTACTTTGGGCCTTAAAATGTTTCTGACCCAAGCCTTGACTTTTCAATTGCTTCAGCGTCACATTGAAGGTTGGACATTGAATAAAGAAGACAGAAAAATCAATGCATTTGAATCATGGTTCTGGTCGTGTCCACTATCAGGAAGAATAGCATCTGGTGTCTTAATGGTTTGCTTTCAGACAAGCAGCCATGCAATTGAGACATCAACTAAGCACATATTGAAGAAGCACATCAACATTTTGGAGGTTGGAATGTTGGGGTGACCCAAGGATTGGGAATTATATAATTCAAATCTGAAGGAAGAAGCATTACTAGAGCTTAAATTGTGAGATCTTGCTGTGCAGAAACCTAGAGTGGAAGCCCCAATTTCATTTGCAGGATCTACACAGGTGTAGACCTCCAGTTATTTCCCTCTAACCATAATCAAGGAATGAAAGTAATATGTTATCGGAGAGAATAATTGAGAGATGACCATAGTAGAATATAATGATAAATCTGGATGAAACAGTTAAAATTCTGTCAGGTGATCTTCCTTCTGATACATTTATCTGGTTTTACTATTTTTGATTTCAAAGTTGCTTCATAAAATGAGATTGGGATCCAAACTCAGTGACAAGATGGGTGCAGGAGGCCTGATAGAGATTGATCAAGAGTAATGTAAGAGAGAGAAATTACTGAAACTCAAATAAATGAAGGCTCAGAATGATGGTGGGATAAGAGGAAATTTTAAGGAAATAGAGGAAAGAACTAGGAGAGATAGAGCATTTACAGACGTCTAAATATAGGCATGAATATAGGCAAATATACTTAGATATGATGATGGGGAAATAAATCTATGTGCTTATATTAAAGGGTTAGTACAAAGGCAGCAGATGGAAATTGGACCTCCACTCAAGTATTTCCTCAACGCAAGAACACCTTGTTCTATTGAATTGGCATTCCTTGATGCTTACCTGCACAACACAATCACTGAAGACAAATGTGTGCACAAGCAAATGTGGTGAAGAAAGTCGATGGTGTCTAGCTATCAAAGGTATAGCATGTGGGGTCTTAAAGGTTTGAAAATAAGCAAGCAGCCATCTAGCTCAGAAGGAACAAAGTTCACACGGAAGTAGCACATCAGGCTGTGTGACCACAAGGAATCAAATGAAGCAGTTATCAGGCATCAAGAGCAAAAATCATATCATTGCATGCCCACTTACCTGATATGATCACTGGATACAAAGGTGTGCATAAGCAATTGTGGCAAAGAAAGTTGAGAGTGCCTAGCTATCAAAAGATATAGTATCCTAGGATCTTAAAGGCTTGAAGGTAAACAGGCAACCATCTAGCTCAGAAGCAAATAGTTCACATAGAAGAAGCACACTAGCCAGAGGGACCACAAGGCATCAAAGGAATCAGATATCAGGCATCAAAGAACTAAAAATTACATCATTGCAAATGAGGGGGAGTGCAGATTGAGGAGCCAACATCCATCTGCGGGGGAAATGACATCCCCTTACAAAAGGGTTGTAAGGAGGAGATGAGGCAGTCATGGAACAGTGTAGCAGCGATGAAATATGTATCTTTCCACTAGTTCTAAAGTGCTTCCTCCCTTCCACAATCATGATCTGAATTCTATCTTACAAATCTGTTTCAACTTGAGGATGTACACTGATACAGATAGGAAATGGAAACATGGGGTATCCAAGATATATGATCCCTTTAGGACCAGTGGGGAGAGTGGCAACACCAGGAAGATAGAGAGAGAGTGGAGCAGAAAGGGGGAACCGATGATAAAGATCTACAGAAAACCTCCCTCCTGGGTTATGGACAATGGTGAAGTCGGCGAAGGGAGATATCAGGCAGCATTCAAAAAGACAAAAATTATAATAGTTTATAAATTATCAAGGGTCTGTGAGGGAGGGGAAAGTGGGGAGGAGGTGGAAAAAGGAGAAGCCAATACCAGGTAAGTGGAAAGAAAGTGTTTTGAGAATGATGATGGCATCAAAGGTACAAATGTACTTTGCATACAATGGGTGTATAGAAGGATTGTATTAAGAGTAGTATGAACCCCCAATAAAATTATTTTAAAAAATGAGATTGGGAGTTTGTCATATTTTTCTATATTCTGAAATGGTTTCTATAGAATTGATGTCAACTTTTCTCTAAATGTTTGGTAATATTTTATGGTGAAGCCATTTGTTTTCCTGTGGTTGGAATGTTTATTAATGGTCTGGTCTACTAACTCTTAAAAACATAGTAGATTTCTAGGAATTTGTTCATTTCATCTAGGTTTTCAAATTTATTGGATTACAATCTTTCTAGTAGTGTGTTGTTATAACTATTTTTATTTCATTTGGTTCTATTAGCACATTGTTGTTTCATCCTTTCTTCATTTTGCATTTTCTTTTGTTATGTTTGCAAGGAGTTTATCAAGTTTATTAATCCTTCCAAAGAACCAATTTCTTGGCTTGTTGATTTTTGTCTTTTTTTTTTTCTGGTTCATTTTTTTCTGCTCTAAACTTTGTCATCTATTTTCTCCCAGTGGCTTAAGGCTTATTTTGTTGCTCTTATTCTAGTTCTTGAAGATGCTAGCTAAATTTGGTTCTATCATCTTTCATTGTTTTAAATTGTGTTGTGGGTAGAGCTTTAGTTCTGTTCCAAAGGTTTTGGTATATTGCTTTAAAAATATTTTAGTATATGGACTGAGCCCCGGTGGTGTAGTGGAGTGCAGGACTGTGGCCCATAGGCTTGGCAGTTCAAATCCAGCTGCAGCTCTCCAGGAGCAAGGCTGGGTAGCTCCCACGACCACCAGAGGGCAGTGATGCCCTCCCCCCCAAATATTTTAGTATATAGTTTGCATATCATACCATTCAAAAATTCAATTGCATTGAAAAGACTTGTGCAATCTTCATCATAATCACTTATAGAACATTTTCTTTTTTCTTGTATTCATTGCTATTAGTTCCAAATTTTCCTTTAAGTACTCTTCTGTGCCTACCAATCTAATACATGGCATTAAAAAGTGAGTAGTGCTCACTTCAAACAGTACTGAAATTGTAAATCATAGGAGCTCTAACCCACCATTCTTTGGGCACCATGCATGCGAGAGATCCACACCTACCTTCAATTACGACCACTTTGGTAACTGTGGGATATCAGTCTTCTGTTTCTTCTAAAATAAGGGAGTCTAACACTAAGTAAGGACTGCACGTGAGTTTGAGGTAAAGTCCCTTTTGCTTAGTGGGGTTTCCGTATCAAGTCCTTTTGATGTGGCCTATGAAGGATTTTGTGTGCCTTGAACATACAGGGTCTAAAGCTCCCTGAGTGTTACAGCACGTGGCCTGAGTCACCAAGGATTTGATAGAAACCAAGACAAGGTTTGATGAAAACCAAGGTATTTCTATTGCCAGTTGTTTTAGGGATCACTATATTGCTGTTCACAACGGCTGCACATATTTACAGACCCACACAATGTATATGAGGGCCAGTCTCTTTGAATCCTCTCTAGTATTTTGTGTTTATTGTCGATGCTATTTGAATTGGGCTGTCATTTTTCAGTGTAAGGTGCTACCTCATCTTTGTTTTGAATTACAATTTCTCTAAGGCTAGTGATTTGGAGCATTTCTTCATGTTTGTTAGCCATTAGAGTGCTATTCTTTGTGAATTGTCTATCATATCCTTTGCCCAGTTTTTATTGAATTTCTTGCTTTATTCTTAACAAGGCATAGCAGAAATCTATAGATATTAGTAATTTATCTCTTGTCCATTGATTCATGACTAAATATGTTTTCCTATTTGTGTTAGACAGGGTTCTCTAGAGAAACAAATCAGGACACTAGTAATTCTCTTTATACATTTATATAGATAAAAGGATATATAAAATAAGAAATAAACAGTTAACTAATCTATAAAGCAGTGCGAATGGCTCAGTGTAACTCATTTGCATGAGACAGCTAGTAGAACTGGCAGTCCTTGGAGTCTTGAGGGCTGCTGAGTAGTCCTCTACTCGGCTATCCAGCCACAAGAAACAAACAGCAAAGCAGGTCACCAACAGTCATTCAGATGACAGAGTCCAACAGTCCCCAGCTCAAGAGATGTATATCCCAGGAGCATGGCGAAGTAGGGCTTGAAGGAAACTCAACTCACAGCAACACAGTGCATGATTAGGTGTCCCACGGGTAGTGTCACTTGGAGATAGAGGCACAGGATGAACAAGACCGCTGGCTGGTCTGCAGATCCAAGAACACGAGGGCAAGGGCGGGGCTTGCCAAACCATTTTTATCTCCATCCTACGATTGATCTTATGTGTGTTCATTGGCCATGTTGTCACAACAGACCTACTTATCTTCTTCGGCCATGTTGGCACAACAAGCCTACCTACCACACTATTCCATTCTGTTTTACTCTGTTAATGATGTTTTTAGTGGTCACAAGTGTTCTTATTTTTATTAGGCCCTACTTTCCAAAACTTGGGACAATTTAGCTTCAAGTTGAAATTCTTACTTCCAGGAAGTGCCAGATATTGCTCCTTGTGGTGCTTTTCTGGTAGTTGCTCCATTTTTTCTCCCTCTCATTTGTTTCAAGGTATATTTTTCATCTCATTCCTTATTTTATCTATTACCAATGGTGTTAGTAGTGTGTTTTTTATATCCTTGTATCTCATTTTTTGCCCTTGTATTTATTATTAATTTCTAATTTTATGGAATTTTGATGAGAAAAATGGATCTTAAAATCTCATTTAAAAAAAAGTATTAAGATTTACTTTGCTTACTAACATATAGATTACTTTAGAGATTGTTCCATGTGACTGGACCTGCTAACTATAAGACAATATATGCCTCAGAGGAAAAGAGACTACATGGAGTACGCACACATTTTTGGAAATGACACATGGACAAAATCTGTAGAAGATGGCAATGCCCCCCCCCCCAAACATATGAATGACCCAATTTTTAAAATGGGCAGTGGGCATGAACAAACATTTCATCTAAGATGACATCCAAATTGTTAACAAGCATATGAAGAAAACTTCACAATCACTAGACAGACAGGAGATACAAATCAAAGCAGCAATAAAACACTACCTTCAATCCGCAATGGAAACTAAATTTAAAGAAATAGAAAATAACAACTTATGGAGACATGTAGTGAGATTGGAATAATCACATACTGCTGGTGGGACTTTAAATATATTCAACCATGGTTAAAAGAGATATAGTGTTACTTCAAAGAACTGGGAAAATATTTTCCAAATGACTCAGGAATAACCCCCTCCTCCTAGCTGTATACCCTGAATAAGCAAGAATCACAGTAAGAACAGGCATATGCAGATCCATGATCGTGGCAGTTCACAATAACAAAGAGAAGGAAATAACCCACACTCCCATCAGTAGAAGAGTGGGCAAAAGTACTTTGTTCCAAGCACATAATGGAATACTGTGGATCACTTAAAAACAAGGATGAAGCACTTCATGGTATGGCTCAATCTATAGACTATTATGTTGAATAAAATTAGTCACTCACAAAAGAACAAGTATTGTATGAGATCATTGTTCCAAGAAAATGAAATACACTCACTCACTCACTCACTCACTTACTCACTCACTCACTCACTCACAGGCATTTCCATCAAAGGGAACAGACTTTGGTGTTCACTGAGAAAGGAAGGCCAGGGAGGGAAGCTGAAACCACTGACTTGTAGAGTTACAGGTGATAACTTGGGTGGAAGGAAAGACATTAATTCTACAAGAAGGAGAGGGAAAATCAAATAAAGATAAGGCTGCTCCTTGGGAGAAATATTTGATATTAATTTTATGGCACCCTGTCTCCAGGGAAAAATCCACCTTGTATTTGGATGCTAATCATGCACCCCTCCCCCAAACAGTTTTGTTGGTAGAGCATTCCCATGCTATACAATTCAATAGTTCAATCATGTAAAGAGGAGTTATATGATCTAATCATACATTTTTAATAGTTTCTTTTCAACTTTTGGTGACATTGGACCAATATCATGATAGGTAAAATCAGGAAACAACGTTTACATTGTCAGGGATTTCATCTTGCTGGCATCCCCATTCAGTGCTCATAGCAGCCAGTCAGGAGATCAAATGACATTGTTTTGGTTAAATCTAGAGCACAAGACCTCTTAAGAGTATTGAAAAGCAACAACATCTCTTTGAGAAATAGGGTGTGACTTATCTAAGCCATAGTATTTTCTAGGCATTTGAGAGTTGAACATCGAATAAAAAGACTGAAGAAAAATCAAGGCATTTGAATGGTGGTGTTAAAAGAGAATATTGAAAGTACCATGGACTGCTAAAAGGATAAACTGATCTGTTCAAAGAAGTCAGATCAGTATGTTCCTTAGAGACAAAATAGCAAAATATCAACTTAGATACTTTGTACATACTGTCAGGAGCGACCTGTCCCTGGAGAAGGCTGTCATGCTTGGTAAAGTGGAAGAGAAGTGAAAAAGAGAAAGGATGTCGAGCACATGGATTGGCACAGTGTCTGCGACGTGGGACTAAGGCATGGGAACAGTTGTCAAGATGGGTCAAGGTCCTTCTGTTCTGTACAGGGTCACTGAGTCAGTACTAACTCAATGGCACCAAACAGGAACAGAAAGAAGGTATGTGGTGAAGCAGTATACAGTTCCACAACATGAGGTACATGCTATTGGTGGTTCCATAATTGTATTCCTTTTGGCTAGCACAATTCTTGGCAGAGGGCAATCAATACACATTTTGTGAATGCATGAAAGAAGGAAGAATGGATAAGAATTTTGCTAATGGCAACATTCCTGAAAAATATCTTCGGACAGTAAAACTGCTATTCTCTATTTCCTAGTTATAGCTACTAAAGCTCTCAGTTTGTTCTCTCTCCATTAAAGTAGGTGAAATCAGTTTCCAGGCTATAGCAATATAAGAGAGATGGAGAGGACGGAAGGGGTCTTTTTGAATGGTGGACATCCCTCTCAAGTACCTGAGCTGCCAAATCTTAATTGAAAATTTCAGATGCATCTAGGAGAAACGAAACACAGAGAGCCCCACACTGGAACAGGGGAGGGACATATTTTCACTACTAGGTCTTAAATGCAGGGTGCATAGGGATCCCCTGGTGCCTTTGCTAATCATGCAGTTTCTTGGCCTCGCTCCAGACCTTGTGATTTGACGGATCTGGAGAGGGTTTCAGAAAGCACATATTAATATTATAAATTTTCAGGTCATTCTGAAGCAGAAAGACTGTAGATTACACTTTAAAAACACTGCTTATGGTGTTTGAAAAACCACTATATATATTCCTAAGTCAAATGTAGTTTGCTTTGATTGTCTGAGGCTGACTCTCAGAAGAAATGCTCCAGTGATCCAATGCATTTGATATTCCAGACAGAACTAATGGGAACAATCACTTCTTCTCAGCTTGGAGAACCCATTAGTAGAGGAGATGAGCTAAGTATTTAGAAGATTAGACTGAGTTTTGAATCTCATTTGGTAAATTACAAGCAGGGAGTATTTTAAAAATTCCTATGACAGAGAAAAACAGGCAGTGTATTTTATATGCACACATGAACACACACACAACTCTTCTATATGAGCACAAGTTCAATACCCCTTGCATCACTTAGTTTATGATTTGGGGTGAAAAATTAATCCAATTTAAAATAGAGTAAAATGGGAAAGTGTTATAAAAAGGACGGGGATTTTAGCAACCGAATGCATCACCTCTCTGGCTCTCTTGTAGGCGATGATTATGAAGAAGGAAGAAACTCTACAGAAGTTAAAATTTCATATGCAGCAAGAGGTAAGCTTTATCTGTATAAACATTCAGACACACACCCTAGGAATTCTAAAGCATCTGGTACATATACGCTTGCAGTATTTAAGGCTTGAATGGTTCTACATTCTCAGGATCTTTGTGTATTCATAAGTAAAAACATGAAAGATTGGATTATTTGATCACCCACCACCCAGCTATTAGACTGTTATATTATGCTAGTCTTTCTGCTGCTATGCTGCTGGAAGTTATGCCACTATTATTTTAATAAGTCCAGCAAGTTCATGTCGAGTGGAGAGGTCTCAATAGACTTTCTGGTGAAGGACATATTATGAGGAAAACCAAGTGTTATATTTCCAAATATTAGCGAAAAATACTTACTGAATCTTTAGGAAACATTGATTTTTTTGCTTTGTGTTTGCCAGAAATCCTTTTGCTGTGCCATCAGAAAATTTCAATTGTACAGAAAAATACTATATTTGCTAAAGGAGAGGGCAAGTGAGCGTTAGAGAGACCCTTGATGAAATGGACTGGCACAATATCTAAAATAGACTCAAACCAGCTGGCAATTGTCAGGAAAATGATGTATTAGACAGTGTTTTGTTCTTGTCTTAGAAGTCTTTTTGCTTTGAGTTGGAGTCAACAGCATATCTATCTATCTATCTATCTATCTAATCTAATCTATAGATTAATTGACATATGTCCCTATATTTATTATCTTAATTAATTTTGACATTCCAAATGGAAGAGACAAAACATAAATGTCAAGTACTCATACATTCCAAACCACAATGCTAGACTTCTGACGCAATGAGTGCTAACCTGGCCAACGGCTAGCTCTCTCCTATGGAGAGTTAGGAGAAGAAGCTCCTGGAAGAGATCCTCCATGAGGCTGAGGAATATGAGTATCCTGTTTACCTCACACCAAGAAAAGGAGCTTCCAAACAAGTTAGGTCTTCCTGCTTAACAAAACAGAAGAACAGTGTAAAAGAGCAAGACTGTTGAGCAGATGGGCTATCACAGTGGCACCATCAATGGACTCCAAGATAGAACACTTGTGAGGATGGTCTGCAGTATGAAGGGCCATTATGAGTCAGAACCGGCTCAAGGACCACCCACAGCAACATGAAGGGCCATTATGAGTCAGAACTGGCTCAAGGACCACTCACAGCAACAACAAACACAAGAGCTGGCTGATGAATTTGTGGGGCTGAGTGGAAAATGTAGGTAGGTAAGGGATGCCATTAAGGGTAATAAAGTATAAAGGTCTTTTCTTTATTCTGTTGTCTGTCTCTACATTGTTCATGCTTTTGTTTTCCTTTTCTTTTTTTGGTAGTCTTCCAACAGAACACTGGGACACAGCGGCTAATGCGCTCAGCTGGTTACTGAAAGGCTGATGCTTCAAACTCATTATATTTTTTGTGAAAGAAAGATGTTGGCTTCTGAGATGATTTCCAGCTTTAGAAGCCAAATATGTCAGTTTTTTTTCTGTACCTTAGGATTGCTATGACGCAAAAATCAGTGCTCCAGCAACAGGCTTATACAAAGGAATCTGGGTAACACAGCGGTTAAGCTCCTCCAAATGGGTTAAATGAAAAACATGGAAGTACACATTAAGCTAATGGCTATCCAAATGAAAAATGAGTGGTAACTAATTTCTGATAAAATGTACTTTAAGGCAAAACAAGCATAAAAGAAAAAGAAGAATATTAAATAGTGACGAAAGGATCAGGCCTGTAAGAGGACATATCCATAATAATTATGCACTCAAGAAAAGAACTCTAAACATAGCTAAAATTCTAACAGAATTAAAAACAGAAGTAGACAACATTGTAATAATAGAAGGAGGAAGTCAGGGTACAGTGTAGCAACAATGAAATCTACAATATTCCTCTAGTTCTTAAATCCTGCCCTCCCCACATCCACTATCATGATCCCAATTCTACCTTACAAAACCCGGTATAGATAGGAATTGGAAACACCGGTATCCAAGACAGAAGAATCCCTCAGGAACAGTGGTGGGAGGGTGATAATGGGAAAGTGGGATAGTAAGGAGGTTGCAAGGATCTACATATAACCTCCTCCCTGAAGGACAGACAACAGAGAAGTGGGTGAAGTAACCATCAGTGGTGTAAGATATGACAAAATAATAATAATAACTTATAAATTATCTAGTGTTCATGGGGGAAAGGGGAACAGGGTCAGAGAAGAAAAATGAGGAGCGAATACTAGGGGCTTAAGTGGATAGCAAGTGTTTTGAGAATGATGAGGGAAACAAATGTACAAAACAAATGTACAAATGACACAATGGATGTATATGTGGATTGTGATGAGTTGTACAAGCTCCCAATAAAATGATTTAATAATAATAGGAGATAAAATTGACCACTTTCAGTGAAAGAAGGAGCCTTTATAGTATAATGATTATGAGTGGGTCTGCTAATTGTGAGGTCAGCAGTTTGAAACTGCCAGTTCCTCTCAGGGGTAAAGATGAGAATTTCACAGTCTACTCACAGGAAGTTTCATAGCCTCAGAAGCACACTGGGGCAGTCCCTCTCTGCTCTGTTAGTTGGAATTGATTCAGTGACAGTGGATGAGTTCAAATAAGGACAGACAACTAAAAACAGACTCAGCAAAGACATAATAAACAGCACCATCAGACTGCTCGACCTCATAGACACGTACAGAACACTTTACCCAGCAGCAGTACAATATACATTTCTTTTCCAAGCACACATGGGACAATCTCCAAAACAGATCATATGTTAGGCCAAAGCAAGTCTTTTTTTCCCTTTTTTAAAATTAAAAATCATTTTATTAGGGGCTCATACATCATTTTTCATAAATAGTACATAAATAGACATACTCTGCCAAGCACTTTCACATGTCTGCTGCTGTTATCCTCCAATCATCTGCCTTTTCCCTTGAGCTCCTGGTATTGGCTTTTCCACCCCTTTCCCTCTTCCCCTGCTTTCCCCTCCCGACCAACCTTCAATACTTTATACATTATTATTATTGTTCTGTCATATCTTACACTGCCCAACCTCTCCTCCAACCCACTCCTTTGATGCCCGTCCTTCAAACAGGAGGTTATGTGTATATCCTTGCAGTTGGTTCTGTTCCTCTACCCCACTTCTCTCTACCCTTCCAGAAGCTTCAATCTCACCACTGGCCCATAGGGGCTCATCTGTCCTAGTTTTCCCATGTCTCCTGCTCTCCTCACTACTAGTGGCCCTTCTCCAGTCCAGCTGGATTTGTGAGGTAGAGTTGGGACCATGATGGTTGGGGGAAGAAGGCTTCAGGAACTAGAGGAAACTTGTATGCATCATCGCTGTCCTGTTGCACCTTGACCGGTCTGTCTCCTCCTCTTGACTCACCTGTAAAGGGTTGACCAATTACCCACCAGTGGGCCTCAGGTCTCCACCCTGCTCTTACCCTCATTCGTGATTATGTGATTCTTGTTCTTTGATGCTTGATACCTGCTCCCTTCGGCCCCTCTTGATCACATATGCTGGTGTGCTTCTTCCATGTGGGCTTTGCTGTTTCTGCGCTGAATGGTGACTCGATTATCTTCAAGTCTTTGAGACTCCAGGCATTCAATCATTTGTTAGCTGAGCACCATCGTTTTTTTCTACTCTGTTTGCCTCTGTATCCATTTGTCTTCTGTGATATTGGGAGTTAATTGGTCCATTGATTTTGATTTTTGTTCTTTGATGCCTGATACCTGATTGCTTCAGAACCTCATGATCTCACAGGAAAGTGATGGGTTTTGTTGCTCCTGAGCTAGATGGCTCCTCATTTATCCTCAAGCCTTTAAGACCCCGGATGCTATATCTTTTGATAGCTGCGCACCATCAGCTTTCTTAACCACTCTTGCTCATGCTCCCACCTGTCCTCAATGAGTGCCTTGGTGATGTGTGCACACAGTGATATGTTCCCCCCCTCCCAATCCGTTTGATGACTATTGCCTAGACCTTTCACCACCTTGTGGCCCTGCTGGCTGTTGTGCTTCTTCTGTGTGGGAGTGGTCTCTTCTCAGGTAAATGGTCTATTGTTTATCTTCAGGCTTTTAAGACCCCAGATGATATCCTTTGATAGCTGGGCACTATCAGCTTTCTTCACCACATTTACTTATGCACCTATTTTACTTCTGTGACCATGTTGGGTCAGTGAGTCTCGTGGAATACCAGATTCATAGAACCAAGTGTTCTTGCATTGAGGGAGCACTTGGGTGAGGGCCCAAGGTCCACTTGCTACCCTAGTATTTGACCTATAGATATGTTCTAAATGTATTCCCTTCTTATAATAGATAATTGTATCTATGAAAGAACATACCTATGTTTAGACCTCTGTAAGTGCCCTTTGCCTTCTCGCTCTTTCCTCTATTTCCTTCCATCTCCCTCCTGTCCCACCATCATGTTCCACCTTTACTGGTGTTTCGGTGTTTTCTCACAGATTCATTGCCCTTGCTTAATCCCGACCAGGCCTCCCACACCCTCCTTTCCATCAATCCCAGACCACTTTTTGCTCCCTCCACTCCCCAGGCCATGTTTTTGTTTTTGTCCAAGCCCCTTCATCCTCCCCTCTCTCGTGACCCCCAGGAATCATCAGGCCTGTCATTCTTTACTCCTGACTCTCTGACCAGGAGTACTCCCTTCTTGATTCGGTTCGTTTTTTGTTTTTTTTTTTTGAGGGGGGAAGGGTGTCAGTCCACAATGCTTCCCCACCATGTAGCTCCCCAAGTGTCCTATGTCACTGTCTGCTTCAGTAGGGAGCCAGTGTGTCCCGTCCTGCTGTTGTTTGCCCAGTCCTTTCTGTGGTGCATTGGGTCCCCAGCGGGATGTAGTCCTCTGAGCACCATGTGTTGGTGTGGGGACTGAACCAACTCTCTTCCTCTTCCTCCCTTCTTGTCTTTGTCCCTGTGGGTGTGGGATGCTGGCCCCTCCCCCAACCTGTTCTTTGCCACACCCACTTCTCGGGATGGGGTCCATCTGACTCTGCTTGTGTCCAGCTCTGTAGCTCTCTTTTTTCTTGCATCCTTCCTTACCCACACTGTCCTCATGGTTGGTTGCTTTGTAGTAGGAACTACTCGTCCATTCCAGCTCCTGTGGAGACAAGACCAGTACTCCCCTCCGTCCCCCCCACCCCCGCCATGGGTGGATGAATGCCCCGTTCCCTCTGTTACCCTTTCACTTTTGAACTCCCTTTTATCTCCCTATCCCCTCCACCCCCTCATCCTTCTCCCATTACTGTGTTGCACCTGGCATGTATTTCCCTGGGTTTGTTCCTCCCTCCTCCCCTTACCCTATATCTTGGACCAACGTTATTGTATAGGAGTTTTCTCTCTTATACACACTATACTGTTTCTACTTACTTCAGGGGGTTCATGCAGTACTTATCCTTTTGTGATTGACTGACTTCGCTTAGCAAAATTTCCTCCAGTTCTTCCTACACAGAGATGTTTCATGTGCTCGTCAGAGCTTTTGAGTGAGGCATAGTGCTCCATTGTGTGTATGTGCCAGAGTTTGTTGATCCATTCATCTACTAATGGAAATTTAGATGCTTCCAACTCTTTGTAATTGTGAATTGTGCTGCAATGAACATTGGCGTACATACCACTGGCTAGGGTTTATTTTTTCTCTCTTCTGGTTATATACCCAATTGTGGGATAGCTGGATCATGGGGTGGCTCAACCTCCGTTTTCATTAAGTATTGCCAGACTGCTTTCCATAGTGGCTGTACATATCTACATGACCACCAGCAATGTAGAAGTGTTCCTATTTCACCACATTCCTTCCAACAATTGTTGCACTCTAATTTTCTGCTCTGCGCTAGCCTCAAGGGTGTTAGATGAATATCCTATGGTTGTTTTGATGTACATTTCTCTGATGTCTAGTGAGCGGGAGCATTTTCTCATATGTTTATTAGCCATATGGACCGCCTCTCTAGTGAAACTTCTTTTCCCCATTTCTTCAAAGGGTTATCTGTTTTCATCTTCTTCCAGAAAACTAGGGTATTGTAGATGTTTGTAATAAGCCCTTTTTCTATTGTACTGTTGCTAAAAATCCTCTCCCATTCTGTGGGTTGCCTGGCTACCCTCTTAGTAAAGTCCTTTGGTGCGCACATGTGTTTTATTCTTAGTAAGTGCCATTTGTCAATTTCAGGTTCCCCTGCATGTGTACCTTTCTATTGCAGTTAGCCTTTTTATTTCCTGGGTCAAGGTCCTTAGATCTTCCCCAATTCTCTCATTAAAGGTCTTGATGGTTTGTGGTTTTACTTTCAGATCCGTGATCCACTTTGAGTGTGTTCTTGTGCATGGGGTGAGGTAGAGATCCTGTTTCATTTTTATACATGTGGATTGCCATCGTCTCCAGCACCATTTGTTAAATAGGCAAAGCAAGTCTTAATAAAATTTGAGATATTAAAATACTACAAAAACACCATCTCAGATCACAATGTAATATTAGATATCAACAAACAGATCAAAGAAAATAAATTAAATATATGGAAACTTTTAATCCTGAGTAAAAATTACTGAATATTGGGAAAAAGTAGAAAAAAAATCTTTGAATGAAATGAGGTTAAAACCAAATATGCCCAAACTTGCTGATCACAGTGAGAACTCTGCATATAGGGCAATTTGTAACAATAAATCAACACATGTACAAAGGAGAAATAACCCAAATTAGCACCTTAGTTCAAGGTTTACAAATTTAAAACTTCGTGGTAAAATAAGCCTAGAGTCACCAAAGAAAAGAGATTATAAAGATTAGAAGAGAAATTTATTAATCAGAACAAACGTATAAATAAATTACAAGGATTAATTAAATCAACAAGCCATTGGCAAATTTAACAAAGGAAAGGGATAAGATGTGAACAAGATAAACGAGGAATGGCAACCTTGCAGAAAAAGGGATGAAAATACAAGGGATAATAAATGAATACTATGAAGAAATATATTCCAACCTATTTGAAAATTTAGATTAAATGGACAGTTTTATAATACATGCATGTTCTCATTAGTAGTGGACGGTGGCAGCTGTTTCTTCTCATTTTGCGTTGTAGCCCATCTGCAGGTGAAGGTTTCTAAAGCTTTGCTGCATCTACATCCTCAAGATCCACTCTACTTTCAAGTGGCAGCTCTTCTCTGGTCGTATATTGTCTGCCAAACTGAGAGTCGGAGCCCTGGGTGGCAATGTGGTTACAGGTGGATTTGCTAGCTTCGGTTAGCAATTCAAAATCACCCATTGTTCTGTGGAAGAAAGACAAGGCTTCTGTCTACACAGGGACCATACTACCTTGTCCTATAGGATGGTTATGTCAGAAATGACTCCATAGCAATGAATTTGTTTATTGGTTTGCTTTCCTAGTTAGGTTTATTCATGAATATTTAATAGTGGAGCACTCTCATTTCTCTGATTTCTTTTTCAGAGCTCTCTTTATAAGCAGAAATGCATCCAAGTGACTTTTGTATATTGATCTTGTACCCTGCCACTTTATAGAATCTATTAATTAGTTACAATAGTTTGCTTGCTGCACCTTTGGGGTTTTGTATGTATTAGATTATATCCTATGTAAATACAGAGGACCCTGTGGTGTCGTGGTTACATGGTGGGCTGCGATCCACATTGTCGGCAGTTGGGAACCACCAGCACCTCCGCGGGAGAAAGACTGGACTTTCTACTCCCAATAAGTTAGTTTCAGAAACCCACAGGGAGTGACTATGAATCAACATTGACTTAATGGCAGTGAACATGCTTTGCTTTTATTTCTTTCCCAGTTTGGATGCTTTTAATTTTCTTCCCTCTTCTTTTCTTTTGTACCTCATGGGGAAAGATTGGTAAAGACTTCCAGGGCAAAATAAAGCAGTAGTTGTGTCAGGGGATATTTATTTTATGGTGAATGTTATTTCCATTGTCATTGTAAAGGTTGAGTTCATGTCCAGATCTGAAGGATGCAAAGGGTCAGAGTTTTGATCTAACCAGTTATCCTGATCTTTTTATGATTTTTGACTTAGGTTCCACATATTTCTTCTACTCTTTCAAGAACTCATTTTTTTTCTTTCTGCCTGTATTTTTAGTTTTATTGACATCTGATTCATGTATCATATAATTCAATGATTTATATTAGAGTTGTGCATTCATCATATAATCAATTTACCGCATTTCCTTCCTTCTTTTTTTTGTTTGTTTTTTGGGCATCATTGCCCTCTGGTGGTGGGAGTAGGAGGCCCAGCCTTTGCTCCTGTGGAACCACTGCTGGAATTGAACCTCCATCCCAGTGGACTGCAGTCCCGCGCACAACCACTACGCCACCAGGGTTCAGCTTCCTTCTTTCTTATGCTCATTATTACTATTTCCCTATTTCTTTCTAACCTCCCCTGTCATAACACTCATAAATGATTTATCAAGTTGTTATCACTCTGCTTACCTATCCTGAATTTAGCTATCCCAACAGCAACCCCAGAATAAAATACAGGAAAAAACTTTAATCCAAAAGTAACAGAAATGAAAACAAATTAAAAATAGGTCCAAAGGGGGGGGGAATGGTAAGATGTTCACTTTTACTCTGACAGTGTCTGCCACAATCCACTTTCCAATGCACTCCATCTGGGTAGAAAAGGGCATATCTTTTATCAGTGCACCATGGGGATTCAAAGGAAGTTTAATATACTTGGGGGTCCTGTAAATGGCTTGGGGCTTTTACTGTGATCCATAACCTTTTGCAAGCCAGGGGAACAGAATTTAAGCTTTAGTACAGACTCCCTCTCTGATTTTTTATTTTATTCTTAATAATCCTTTGAATATACTGGCTAGTATACTTCTTAAGCACTTAGCTGACACCTCTTTTCCATGGCTATTTGTTTAGCCTATGCCTCACAGCTAACTCAAACATCTCTTCACCTAAAAGAGTTTTCTCCCCTGAAGGCAGAGTAGATTAGGAGAGATTTCTACCTATATTCAGGGTGCTGATACTCTGTGCAGCATACGCAGGAAGAGGCTGCAGAAGGTGGAGCGCGCCAGCTTTGATGCTATAAAAATTATTCATATCAAATCTCTCATGAGGGAAATGAATCAGCGTGAGAAAATGAACAACGGTAGAGATTTGGACAGAGTACATACAGAGACCATGACAGTATGTTCTGTTATGGATTTCTGAGCTACTTTTCTCATAACCTCCTTGTTACCTTGATGGAAATTGCTCTATTCAAGAAGCTTTTTGAAAGGTCAATGCACATGCTGGGACCTCAGGGGAAGATAGTGGACTCAGTTTGGTCCTGATGATTATCTTTCTCCTTGGTCTTCTGAAGACAATTCTCTTGCATTGTTTTAAAAAAAAAAGTGACTGCTGCTTCTGATATGCTGCATTACAGAGAAGTTGGTGATGGTAGCCAGGCAGCCTTTTATTTCCTAATATTTGTACAGCCTAATATTTCCAACATCTGAGTCATATAGACTGATGTTCATGTGGTTCCCATGTTCATTAAAATAATTATTTTCATGTGTCTTTGATTTTTCAACACTTTTCTTTCAAAAAGATGGAGAAATCAATATTTTGTGCCTTACATGGCTACTCATGTGCTTGCTTCCCTGATGAATCCCACTGGATCAAAATAAATTAGCATAATTATTATATTTAATTGGATTCTATTGGCCAGAATTGTGTTGAGTATTTTTGTACCTCTGTTTATAAGGAGTACTAGTCTGTCTTGGTGGGTTCATTGCCTAGCTTGGTTATAAGGGCTATGTTTCCATCAGAGAATGAGTTTGAGAGTTCCTGTCCCTTTCTATAGTCTGGAATACTCTGTGTAGATGTGGTGAGAATTCTTCCCGAACACTCGGTAGAATCTCCCTGAGAAACCATTTAGTTCTAGACTTTTCTTGATTGCAACCTTTGATGATTTCTACTTTTTCATTTGTTATGGGTTTGTTCAGTTTGAAACATCAGTCTGTGAGAATTTGGGTAGATGATTTCTCAAGATATTTTTCTATTTCTTCTAGATCATCAAACTTGTTCTGGCATGATCTTCTGTAGTACTATGCTATTCGTTTAATTTCATTTACATCTGTTGTGTTGTCACACTTTTCACATCTAATTCTAAGATAGTTGCATCTTCCCTTCTTTTCCTTTGTTAAATTCAACAGCACCTTATAAATTTTGTCAATCTCTTAAAAATTAACAAAATTATTGTCCTATTGATGTTTTCTGTTTTTCTTCCTGTTTTCCAGTTCATTTATTTTTCCTCTAATTTCTATGATTTCTATTCTTTTGTTGTTGGACAATTGGTGTTGTTTCCCTTTTTCTAGTCATAGGAGATGTGTTAAGATGTTGGTTTTGACTTTGTATTCTTTTTTTTTAATGTGTTCTTTGAGTGCTAAAAATTGCCCTTTAATGGATGTTTTGATTTTTTCCCCCCACAGATCTGACTATGATGGGTTATCATTGTCATTTTAACCCCAGGAAATTTCTTCACTTGATCAATTACCCAGTCATTTTTAAATTAAATGGTGCTCAATCTCCATGTGTTTGTCTTTATGTCCCTGTTTTCTATTGTTCATTTTCATTTTTATAGTCTGTAATCTAAGAAATGGATTTTGGGATATTAATATTTTTGAATTGGTTGCAGCTTGCTCTGTGTCCTAACATGTGATCTATTCCAAAGTTTGGATCATTTGCTAGAGAGGAATATATAGCTTTCTCTTGTTGTGTTTAATGTTCTATGTATGGCTAGGAAATTGAATGGGTTGATTATATTGTTAACTTTTCTGTTCCTTTATTCAGTTTCTTTGCTTGTAACCTTCTTTCTTTCCTTGAGAATTATGTGTTTAAGTCTCCTACTACTATTGCCAGTCTTCTCATTTCTGTTTGCAACTCTGTGAGAATGTGATTGATGTATTTTGACAGTCTTTCTTTGGATGGGTATATGTTTATTAAGGGCATAAGTTTTTGGTGTATTGTTCCTTTAATCCTATGAAGTACCTGCTCTTGTTAAGTTATTTGCCTTGAAGTCTATTTTACTAGAGATTAACATTGCCCACCTGTCTTTTTGTTTGCCATTGACATGGTAGACTTCCCCCCCCCATTTGATTTTTAGTCTAATTTTCTTATTATGCTTAAAGTACTTCTCTTGTACGCAACAAATAAATGGGTCTTGTTTTCTAATATAGTATGATACTCTGTCTTTTGATTGCCATTCAGTGTCACATTGATATATATGAGTTTGTTGCTGTCATGTTGCTGTGTTTGTTTTCTTTGCCTGCTTTTTGTGGTTTTATTGATTTACTGCTCTCCCTCTCCCCTCTATTTCCTGTGTTGTTTTGAAGGCTGCTTTCATTGATTGATTTCCTGGAGGTGCTATCCTGTCAGTTGCTCTGAAGCTTACCTGCCTTCATTGTTGATTCTCTACCCACAGTGATCCAGTTAACATCTCTTCTTATGCTGATCCAAATTTATGAATTCCTTCAGTCTTTTATTATCTAGAAATAAGTTTATTTTCCTCCTCTCTGTGAGGGAAAATTTAACTGGATATCAGATTCTTGGTTGACCTTTTTTTTTTTTTCATTCAGAAATTTATATATGGCACTTCATTGTCTTCTTGCCAGCAAAATTTCTGGTCTTAGTTTGAGCTTATAATTATCATTTTTAGGTGATCATTCTTTTTTATCCAACTGACCTCCAACTGTCACCATGTCATTGAAATTGGAAAGTTTCTATAAAAGGGGGAAAGAGGAGCTTATACCAACGGCTCAAGTAGAAAATATTTGGAAATGAATATGGTAACATGTATATGAATGTGCTTAATACAAATAATGTGTTGAATGTTATAAGAGCTGTAAGATCCCCCAATAAAATCTATATTAGAAAAAAAAATTGGAAAGTTTCACTAGAGTATGTCATCATTTTTTCTTTTGAGATCTACATTTTTGGGGTTCTTTCAGCTTCTTAAGTAGCTTTTTTCCTGTGTACTGTTAGGACATTTTTGTTCCATGACTTCGTATACCACTTTCTCTATTTTTTCCTTCTCATCGGTTGGCACCCTGGTAATAAGTAAGTTATTTCTTTTGAGAATACCCTACATCACTCTCAGTCTTTCTTCTGAGTTCATTGCTTTAATTTGTGGTTGTTTGTCCCCTTAATTGTAGTCAGTGATGGTCTTTGAATCCACTAATTTGATTTTCCTTTTCTTCCATTCTATTCCTCAGGTATTTTGCTATCTTGCCTATTTCTGTAACTCATTATTTATCTGCTGAAATTTCTTTTGGTTTAATAATTTTAGTTAGTAAATTTCTTCATTGTTCACAGGAGTGCTCCCCTATCTCTTGAAAAGACCTGAACATCCTCCAGATGAATTCTGTTTCTAGTAGTTCCAGGGTCTTTTCTTCAGAGGACTTCATTGAGGTTGAGTGATTTTTGTGTGGTTGAGATTGTTTTTCTTATGTATTTTTTGGTTTTACTATGGTTTCTTCAGCAGAGTGGTGCAGCTATTAATGCGATGTGAACTCCTGGGTTGTGTAAAGGTAGCTGTGCAGTGATATGAGAGAGTCTAATAAGATCTGGAAAACATAGATCGGTGAAATGGAGAAGAGGGGAAAGAGTAGGTAACTGTTGAAATGAGGGGTGAGGAAGAGAAGAAATAAAATAAAAGAAATAATTCACTAACTGGATAGGCCAGCAAATTTGTAAAAATAATAGGAAAATTTATTTTAAGAGGGGTACTCATAGTTAATAAGTTTCACACAAACACATTTCACACAAAAAATAGAGAGCAAAAAAGATAATGGGTGGATATGTGCAAGCTAAAGGAGGGACAAAAGAGACAGAAGACTCAACTGTGGCTTGAGTGTGGGTGTTGAAGCTATAATGCTCTGACTGTGATTCTGGTCATGACTGCACACTGAAAAAAAAAAGATAAATAAGTGGGTGTTTCAGAATCTACAGAACACCAGAAGATAAAGTAGAAGAGAAGTAGAAAAAAGGGTATGTATTATAATAGAAAAAAAGCACAACTAAAGAAACTGAACTGAAAAGAAAATGGCCCTTTGGTAGTGCTATTGTGTTTACATGGTGTCTTGAGGTAGATGGGAACATGAGGGATGAGGGAAGGAAAAAAAAATGAAAGAAGTGAGGAAAATAAAATACAAGGCAACATGAGAAGCTTCAGCACTGATTGTGTGTGTGCCAGCTCCCCACAGAGTCTGCTATCTACCAAGGCCTCCAGAAGCCAGCAAGTTAAGAGGTTTGACTGGCTACGTTGCTTCACTGGCTGGGTAAAATTGTTTTTGCCAGGGAGAAGCATGACTCACAGAAGTGGATCTTGCCTCTGGTCAATGGTGAAAGTCAGGAAGTGTTGCTGCTCTCCTACTTTAAGAAAGTTGGGTCAATTTAGCTTTAAGTTGCAATTCTCACTGTCAGGAAATGTAGGCTATCCCTCCTAGTGGAATCTCTCTGGTAGTTGCTGAGGTGATTTTCCCATGTTTATTATCTGGAAGCCATATTCCCCTGACTCTGCAGTCTCGGAAAATGAAAAGCCTCCAACTCTGCTTTATTAGCTGGTTTCCTGTTGCTAGGAGACAGGCTCTGGATAACTCTTGGCTTGAAACTCTCACTAAGGAATCGGGTTTGTCTCATAAGTCCCCAAGAGTCCTCAAATCTTTTTCTTTTCCCGAGCTTTTGTCTGTTTTTGATGTTTTGAAGTCATTTCTGCCTCTGTACTTTCCAACTACTTGAGATAATAAAGTCCACTCAAACAAAGGAAGGAAGTAAAAGAGGAAATGAGGGAGAGAGGAGGAAATTTTCATTCAGATTAGGCTCAGGTTGTCACTTTTAACTGAAACAGTCCTGATGGATACACTCATATACACCACATGACAATCATCTTGATTGCTCATGAGCACAAGTAGAAGAAACATGGCACAATCAGCAGGATCTACCTTAGATGAAGGCAGTCAAGTCATACTTATAAGGGGCAAGATCAACTTCCTGAAAATTTATATACAATTCATACAGGCTTCCTGCATATGAAGTAGCCATGAAACAGCTATTGCAAAGAAGAAAACATTAATACCTGGTGTTTCAGAGCCACCCTGTGGTAAAATTACTGAAGCAAGCCATGTCTCAAAGTGTTAGCATGTCTGCAACAATCACTTTGCCTTGCCAATTTTCTCTCTCCACAGACAAGAATTGAAAAAGCAAGCCCAAGATCAATGCACAGATTATGTCTGAACCACATGACTGGGCCTCTGCCTGCAGATAATTCATTCTCTTCCTGATTTTCCTGGGTTAGTCATTTTTGGTAACTTTCACTTTCTGTCCATATTTAGCCCTCTTGCTGGTGTCTAACTGGCTTCTGTGGTGGTTTGCCAATATCCCTACAACTCAGCCACTGGAGGATCCTAATTTTTGGTGAAAAGTTTTCATTGTGGCTACTGTAGGTTCTTCAGATAAATCTTGGAATGTTGTTCTTGTTACTAAAAACAACTAAGCATCATTGGGTTGGTTCGAATCCATAGAAGTCCATGGAAACAAAATGAAAACCATCCTTTCCTGTGCTATCATCATAGTTTTTGATCTTTTGTTTTCATAAATTTTGAACCCATTTTGGCAGCCACTGTGTGATTTCATCTCCCAAGGGCATTCCTCTTTCTCACTGCCCCCTACATTACCAAACATGATGTCCTTCTCCAGGTACTGGTCTCTCCTGGGAACACATCCAACATGTATGAGATGAAGTCTTACCGTCATTGTCTCTAAGGAACACTGGTTGTATTTCCTCCAAAGTTGATATGTTCATTCTTTTGGCTGTACCTGATACTCTCAATATTCCTCAACAGCAGCATAATCCAAATGCCTTGCATATTCTTCCATTTTCCCTATTCAATGCGTATCATTCACATACATGTGAAGTTATTGAAGACATTATGGCTCGGATCAGAGGCATCTTAGTCCTCTTGGCACAGGGTTGTAACCTATGACTTTCTAATTCTTTCTAGAATCTTTAGCATTTTCTTTTAAAAAGACTGGAGTTTCTCTGAACTCATCAATTGAACTACTTGATGATATTTGATGTCTGCATCAGAATGTCAATATTCTCCCAATTTATGTAAAACAGAAAATTAGAATGCGAAGGGAAGTAAAAATATCACTACAAAGAATAGTCACTTATGTTAAATAAAAGGATCAAAGTGAGAAGATATTTTTTCTTGACATAACTTTTGTCGACATTTACAAACTTATGAAGGCAGTGGTTTCATCTCGCTATTCTTTCTCTGAAGAATTACACAATGTGATTTACATCAGTTCAAAAAAGCAGATTTGGAATTTTTATGGGACACATATCAGTTTTCTTTGAATTATCCTGTGAGTTTGGGAAACAAAGAGGATTCTGGAGGGATAATATTGGGGTTTTAACATAGATGGGGTAAAGTCTATCAATGATATTCTCATGGGACCGTTCTTGCAACACTTGAAGAAAGAGCAGGTGCATTGCAATGTTGTGGGGGTAGCGCATATGGATTCACCTTTCTTGGCCTTTTTCTTATTAATGCAGCTATCAATTTTCTTAAAAGTTCTTCCTAATAAGCCCACGACCATGTTCTGTTCTTTGGGAAAATCTATCATGCTCAATCTTAATCCAACCCCCCCAAAAACAGTAAGTATAATCTTATGAGCTGAACTCTTTCTCTTGGATATAATAGCCCAAGACATCTCCATGATTGTCACTCTTTCAATTCAATGTATGAAGCCACCACAATGAGACTAAGATAAGTGCATCACTGGAAAACTCATGGCTCAGTGGCTTCCAGCATCCACGGATTGGGGTAGCATGTTTAACACTTTTTATTTAAAATAGACCCATGCATGTAATCTCTGTAGCAATATTTTTCACTTCTTTTCATTCTCATAATAATAATCATAGCAAAATTTAGACTTTCTGAGCACTGGTGTCTAGAAATTACATGAATTTTCAATTTTGGATCCATTTTCTTTTCTAGAATGTCATGTTAGCAATCAAAGCAAATGGGATATGTGGGGCCCTTGCTATGGCTGTACCAACATCAACAAAATAATGTAATTTAGCTCTTACCGTTAATACCATAGACCTCCTTCCAGATGTGTTGTCAAAACTGCACAACAAACACATGCTCCTGAGTATTTCTTGGTTCTGTCCCTCTTTTGACTTTCACTGGAACACATTTCATGCCCAAGAGAAAACGCATCATCTAGAGAAAGACTTTAGCAATTTTTGTAAATAACTCTAGCAGATCTCATAAAGAATTTTGTTCTCACATATAGGCCAAGCTTTAACAACTTTCAGAAATCTTTGGAATGTGTTATGTTTAGGAACAAGACCAATTATATAATTTTCTGTTCTTAGAAACTACTTTTGCAAGCAAAAAAATGTGAAGTTACTTCTAGTAATGATAAGACTTTTGCTCAATTCAAAATATTTAATCTCTTACCTAATACATCATAGATCTGCCTCACGTAAATCATTTTCTTTTTCTTTGTTTACCACTTTCCTTCTCAAACGCCTAAAAATAGTTTGACTGCTAAATACTTTGAGTTGAAAGTTGTGCAAAAGTAAAAATATCAGAAACAAGATTCTTGTACTAGGATAGTTTCTTTACAAACTGTCCACTTAAAAACACTCATGAATGATTTGCAGGACATCAGAGTGTACTGTTGCTCCAATAGCAACAGGTAGGAACAATCTCATATGCAAACAACAGGAAGGAAGCTCTAAAACAGAATTTCTCAAAAGCACCCTGATGCTTGTGGTTCTTCTAACCATAGTCTTTCTTTGTTTCTTTTTCTTTTAAATACATCATTTTGTTGGTGGAATCTTACAGCTCTTTTCACAATCCATACATTCATCCATTGTGTCAAGCACATTTGTACATGTTGCCATCATCCTTTTCACAACATTTTTTTTTTACTTGTGCCCTTGGTGTCAAATCATCATTTTCCTTTTCTCCTACCTTCTGTCCCTCATGAGCCCTTGATAATTTATATATATATTTTTTCTTTCCCCCATGCCATATACTGCCCCCTATCTCCCTTCACCCAATTTTCTAATGTTCATCCCACTGGGAAGGGGTTATATGTAGATCATTGTGATTGGTTCCCACTTTCTCTTGCACCTTTCCTTTAACCTCCTTGTATCTCTATTCTCATTATTAGTCCTTAGTAAAGTGACCAGATATCCCACTTTTTTAAAACAATTTAACAATATCCCACGGTGTTTTAAAATTAAAATAAATATATTAAAATACTAATTTTGCATTTTATGAACATTATTGTTGCTTCATAAAGACCAAATTTTTAATCAACAACCCCCTCCCCCCTGGTCAGTGGTATCCCACTTAAAATCCGGTCACTTTATGACCTTAGCGGTTTATCTGTCCTGGATTCCCTATGTTGGGAACTCATATCTGTAGCAGTGTACATGCTCTGGCATATACAGAATTATGAGGTAGAATTGAGGTCATGATGGGGCGTGGGGAGCATTGAAGAGTGAGGAGAAAGTTGTATGCTGCATTAGTGCTATACTGCACCCTGATTGGCTCATCCCTTCCTTTAGACCCTTCTGCTAGGGGATTTCCAATTGTCTGTGGATGGATTTTGGGTTACCACTCCATGCTCCCCCTCATTCACATTGATATGATTTTTTTTGGTTCTGAGTCTTTGATGCCTGATACCCGATTGCATCAACAGCTCATAGTGTTTCTAATGCTCACCATGCAGATAGGTTCCACATAAATCCCCGCGGGACAGTTTGCCATCCTGTTAGGTTTAAAATGAGTGATCTCAGGAATAAAATGGAATGCCTCATAGGAAAGAAGAAGTAGGGAAGGAACTTGGCATTTGGATCCTGAGATTCCTGATGATTCCTGCATATGGAGCCTCTTTCATCCAGGAGACAGAGGAGTGTGTCACCAGAGGAATAGAGAGGAGCAGCAGCAGCAAGACCAATATTCAAAGCCTGCAACAGAGTGGCAGGCTCCCCAGGTTCTGTAGAGTTAAACCGAGTGCTCTTGATCAGAAAATTTACTTGTGTGGAGTAACGTGTCTGCAGGCACTTAATTAGGAAAGTCAGGTTTACTGGTCCATGGAGTTAGAACATAACACATTCGAGTCTTTTGACAGTGGAGCAAACTCGCAGAAGCCAAAGACCATACAGTTGAGAGGTCAAGGACCTGACAGAACATATGTCTGCATACATATATAAGAAGAGGCAATCTTTTTTTTCCCCAAGGAACTGCATCCTGAGCATTTCTGGTTATGAATTGTAACCTGTTAACTTTCTTAATAACTCCCTAGATGTGAGTATTGTCTGTGAGTTCTTTGTGGTCATTTTAGTGAATTCTTAGACCCATCAGAGATGTAGGGAATGAGTATCATGTGAGGCACAGTTGGTGCTAGATTTAGTAACATAACAGGATGTGGGCATTTTGGACCTTTGCCTTCTAAGAATTGGGTCTTGGGCTCATGTTAATTGTGATTCTCCTTCCTCCTTTTTTATTATATAGTTGTAAGATGCTCTGACTCTTAGTGAATTATATAAAGAATATTTAAAGTCAAAATAAAAATCTCAAGAAAGGAACAATCAAAATTTCTGGAGAATGTGATAGTCAACATTAATGTAAACTATCTGACTAGATGGGAAATATGAAATCTATTGTAAAGGGCATCTTTAGACTTGAAACTTCCTCCAAGGTGGTTGGAGAAGGGTATTAATTTTGGAATCCATCTACAAATTTTATATGCAGTGACAAGGAGAAGATAGGGATCAGAGGTGGTGGTGGTCGAGGGGTGTCGGAGCAACAGCAAACTAGCTTAGAGGAGGTACTAAGAGATGGAATAAGGGGGAAATGGCAGTGGGGCAGGATAAAGGTAAAAGGAAACAGGGAGGACCAGGAAAGCAAAGCAATGGATAGAGGTATAAACAAAGAAGTGTACGTATGTAAATACATTAATCCACAAAAATAGAGATATTGGCCCATGTACATATATCTATACAGCAATACACTAAGGTAGGGAATGGACTTGGGGCCTCTGCTCATACCCTCCCTCAATACAAGAACACTTTGTTCTAAACAATCAGCAGTCTAAGATGTTCATCCTTCTGACACAGTCGCTGAAGACAAAATGGGTACTTAAGCAAATGTTGTGAAGACGGCAGATGGTGCCTGGCTATTAAAAGATATAGTGTCTGGGATCTTCAAGGCTTGAAGTTGCACAAGCTGCCATGCAGCAGTCAAACAGCTAGTAAGTCCACAGGGAAGCAGCATACTGCTGGTGCAATCATAAGGAATCACAGGGACCGAGCAAGAGGCATCATCAGACACATAACAAACAAAAACATATCACGGAGAGCAAGGGGAACTGGAGCAGAGATCCAAAGCCGATCTGTAGATAGTGACACAATCTCCCCACAGAGGGGCCATAGGGAGGGAACAAAGTACAGCAAAGCATCAATGAAGCACACTATGTTCCCCTGGCTTCCTCGCCCTGCACTATCAGGGACCCCGTGCTGCTTTTCAAATCAGACGAGACCAGAGCATGTACACTGGTTTAGAAAGCACCTGGTAGAGTTGCCTCTTGATTTGAGGTGACCATAGATCAATGTCACCTGGCAGGAAGAAATTGGTCTTCTCCCTCTCTCTCAACTTGAAAAATTGTCCATAGTTGAACTGAAGCCTCTTCTCTTAAAGTGTTCATTAATATGTACAGATAAGGAAACGATACCTGGAGCATAGATATTAGGCAGGCATACCACCTAGATGCCGGGAGACTGAATAGAAGATTAAATATCCTGGAAATAGATGTCCGCTTTCTCTTGGTGTTAATGCTGATAGTACTGGTCTCATACAGTATTTGTCATTTTTGTGAATGACAAATTTCACTCAGCAGTGTTTTCCAGGTCTGTGTTAAGATGCATTGTTGATCTACACAAAACCCAAATTAGTGACACGCATATGTATAAGGAAGAAATTTTTAATCAAGAATTAATTTTATATCAAAAAGTTATCCCAGCCCATTAGGACTCAAGTCCATGGGTCTGATGTTGGCTGGGGCATGTAGATAGTTGGAGCTATTTGGGGGTTTTCTATTTCATGCGTCTATATATCTATTATTGTACCAGTTCTGGCCTTTTTGACTACTCTGGCTGTATAATAGGCTTTGAAGTCCATGGTGTTATCCATTCTAATTTAGAGGTAGATATGTATTGGCATTAAAATCTACAGAAGGGCTGAGCCCCAGGGACGTAGTGGTTGTGCGCAGGACTGCGGTCCACTGGGATGGAAGTTCAGTTCCAGCAGTGGCTCCACAGGAGCAAAGACTGGGCTTCCTACTCCCACCACTAGTGGGGAGTGATGCCCCCAAATCAAACAAACAAAACAAACAAAATCTACAGAAATATATTTGGGTTTATAGAAGAAAGAACCTCTTAGCCAATAGTGATACTGAGCCTTAGAAGGGGGGGGGGGTCTCTATAAAGCAGTGATCTTGCTATCCCTAGAAACATTCTCTCAGCAGGTGGCAAGATGCAGAAAATAATATAAAAGGAATCTTTACACAAGAGAAATTCTAAGATGCCTTAAGAATCCAAAATCTAGGATGATATTCAACCACTCTGGGTTAACTGATTCTCACCAATGTGCACAGACATGGGAGCTTCCTTGAAGGAAGACTCTGTGAAGCCAGCTAGTAGGTGAGTGGCACCCTAAAGTTTCTGAAGTCGCAACACAAGAGACGTCTACTTTCTGTATGCAGAAGAGAGGACGGTATAAAATGTGTCTTCTAAATATAGCACTTTAATTAATAAGGCAACTGTCAAGCACCTGCAGTACTAATTTCATTTAGTTGCCTTTTCACGCTTGATCCAAGCAGGCAGTCAACTCTCCAAAGCAAAGTTGTGTCTAAGTTATTTTTTAAAAGGTAGGCAAATGTACAAACCGCAGTGAAATGTGAGGAGCACTGAAGGTTGAAACAAAATTTGAAATTTAGTGTTTGTGCCTTTGATGCTTCCTTTTCAAAGATAACCTCGGCCTTGGGACACCCCCTGAGGCTACAGAGCAGCAGTGGAAGAGACAGATGACTGCTGCCTATTTCCATCCTGGAAAGCCTTCTACCAACTGCATTCGAAATCATATTCAAAGTGCCCTAATGAATGAACTCTCTGAGCTTGGAGTTTAAATATTTAACAGCATTTGATTCTCTTTGAGGTAGCATATATCTCAAGATTTTTAATTCAAATACTACAACCCACAAGGTGATAATCCTGATAGACACTGGTTTCAGACCAGTTCAGGTTTCCGTGTCCATTTTTTTTCTTTGTCCAAGCTGTGAAGAGACACAGAAATAGCTAAAGTTTTATGAGTCTCAATGTTTGATTCACATTATGTCCAAAGTAAGATGTGCTTGTAGAGCTTATATAATGACTAAGTGGGACTGTGTTTGTGAAGCTCTGCTTACAAGGCTTATCCCATTGTAGTGTCTGAAAAATCGGATTTGCTGACCTAATGACTGCATGCCTTAGGGAAAAAGAAAACACAAATGGGTGTCTGTAAAGAAGAGAACTTTATTTTCTCATTGTTCAAAAAGTTACAAGTCTGAATTCGGGAACTTGGGTTGAGAGAGAGGTCTGTCTGTTCCTTTTCCATTTCAGTTTTTATCAGGAATCGCTGAACTGCATAAATGGTGATGCAAAGAACCGTTTTCAGAAAAGGCAAGGGTGCAAACTGATCCAGAGGCATCTCCCCAGCCAGACCTCATCATCACAGCACGGAGAACCCTGCCACAGCCCTGCCTTGGCCATGTAGAGCCAAGGAGTTGCAGGGTTCTCAACCTTCCTCGTTCCATGGCCCTTTCAGAAAGTTCCTCATGTTGTGGTGACTCCCCAACCATAAACTTATTTTCATGGTCACTTCTTGACTGTAATGTTGCCACTATTTGAATTGGGACACCCCTGTGAAAGAGTCGTCGGAGTCCCAACGGGATAGGCACCCACAGGTTGTGAACCACTGAGTTAGAGGCTGTTCTAGAGCAACTAAGGGGAGCAACAGCAAGGTCCGGGCTTGGCTTCCCAGGCACACCAGCCATTAGACTATGGTGAATCTATGGATGCAGGCCTCAGGATGGTCAAGGGCAACCAGGGGTCAAGGAACTATTGACTTGACCCATGCAGAAGCATGGGTGGACCTCACTTGCTAAATGGCTAAGTACTTGGAACTTGAAAAAAATGGCCCTGAAAGTGCAGTTCACCTCCCAAATCCACATGTTTATAGTAAGGCAAAACAAAATCAAACCTCAACCTGGTGCCTTGTGCAGCACCCATAAAAGCAGCTCCATCACACTGAAGTCAACATGCGCTTTCCCTTGAATGGAAAGAGAAGAGAGATCGTGAAGCAGCTTGCTTGATGTGATTTTCAAGAACACTGTCCCAGGGCAAACCTCAGCTGGGTCTCGGGTTACAATGCCTTATTGGAGATAGGACATGACTTTTGTAGGAAATAATGGCTTTAGAAATTCAATGGACTACAGAAGTAGGCAATGTGTAGATAATCCTTAGGACACAGAAACAGCACCTTAAATAACACCAACAGCAGCAGGGCAGACTATGTGACATTGTGAAAGACTTCATGAAGCTATAAGGTCTATGCCTCGGGGGTCTTTCACCTGAGAAATGTGCATCTCCTAAAAGACTAGGCTCACCTGCTTTGAGAGGCATTCATAACAAGGATGCTTGTGACCATTCAGCTCCCGGTAATGGCTGTTCCAGTTCTAATCCAGGATTTGAACTAAAACTAAAGGAGCTGGGTGCATGTCTAAGTGGTTTTGGTCTCTAGCACAGATGCCTTTGCTACAGATTGCGCTTCGAATTTTCAGCCTCCAACTTGGACCAACTCTATGCACTCACCCACTGAAGAAGAGGGCCAGCAATGGGCCAGTGAAGCCACTTGACAGCCCAAACCACAGACCTTGCACTTGGAAACACAGAACACAGACTCTGTGCTAGTGGCCCTTCAAAAAACTATTTACTTTGTAAGTTCAAAAAGGTCCTGCTGCCTATGGCATCTCCCCTATAGGTCTCTGTTCTTTAATAAATGCCTTAATGAAATTTTGACGTTCTAGTCTTTTTGTCCATATCCCTTTCTAAAAACAGCCTGAATCAGTGAGCAGTGCAGACTTGTCTGAAGCAGCTGTAAGAATTTCTGGTCTCTGAAAGAATATAGATATGGTTTCTAATTTAACATAGTAACCAGCATTGGTGCCAACAGCTCAGGGTCAGGTAAACTCCTCTTATTAGCCCCAAAGTCTTTGTCAACTAAAAGGCCCAGATTTGGGTCCATTGTACCACATGCAACAAATCCTGAATTGTATGTGCAGGAATCAAATAGGGGTGTGCGTGTGTGTGTGTGTGTGTGTGTGTGCTGTGAGAGTCCTGATGAAACAAACACTTGAGACTTTCGTGTAGGCCAGTGGCTTATTTTCCAAGAATCTCAGTACATTTTCCAGAGCTTATACAGCATGTGTGTGCTTTCTAAGCAGTTGTAGAGGTGTTGGAACAGAAGTGATCATTGTCACTTGCTTCTTGGAGGTGAGCACTAGATTGGGCACAGGTTTCTAAAAGCTCCTGGCCTCACTTTCTTCTCCTAAACTGACAGATTGGACAACCTTGCTCCCAGCAGGGCTAGCAAAAGGGTGTGCCATAGCAGTCAACCACTTCTTGTCCACGTTTATCTCAGTTGTCTTGGCTTGACAGACACTCACTACTCAGCCCCAGAATTTGACAGGTACCTACTCCCCAGCCCCAACAATAAATACCATTGTGTACAGATAGAAAAGGCTAACCGCCAGTGGGAACAGCTGATTGCTGTGGTCAGAACACTGGAATGAGCAGGAGAGGGAGCTGCTGACAGTGAGTACAGGGAGTGCTATCAAAGAAGGCCTGGGATTGCATTGTTAGACACAATACAAAGTCAAAGGAATCACAATCATGAGCCACCATGTCCCTCAAAGGAAGCACATGCATCCTTCAGGAATGAACTCTACTGACAGCCCTTCTCCAGGGTCTGCCACTTGAAGTAAATGCCAGACTTGCCTGTGTTTGTGTTACTAAAGACACGCACAGAACCCTAGACTCTGGGTGGAGGTGGAGTAGGGGGAAGGAGGCAGGGGAAGGTGGAAATACCTGAAGGGTTTCCTGCCTAGGACACAAATTCTTCCAAACCTAATTGACCTACACCAAGCTTCCTACATCAGAAAGGAGGCTAATAATGTATTATTGACCTTCTGGCCATATGTTAAAGAAAAACTGAACAACAGTACATTGGTAGTCGATGCCACTACCATCCATAGAGTATTACTCAGAGATTCATAGACCCAGAACAGCCAGCCCCGAAGTATAAATCTCTTTTCTGTCGAGGAAAGAGAAATGAACTTTATTGAAATTCCCAGAAACAATATTAAGCCTAGTAAACACATTAATGATATAGTTGCTAAGAGCATAACCCCAAGGAAGAGTCAACAAACATATGGTTTATTGGAAGTATGTTATGGACAGCCACACTTACTTAACTCTTTTCCTACTATTGGAAGTATGTTATGGACAGCCACACTTACTTAACTCTTTTCCTACCAAAGCTAGATTTTATACCATGCACATGTTTCTAAGATTTTTTCAAGATCAGTATGTTTATTTTATTTTTTAATCCATTTATTGGAGGGCTCATACAAATCTTATCCTAAGATGTTCTTATTACTTGCTATATGCACTGTCTAACCCAGCTTCATTGTAACCTACACACCGCAGAGGAGTTTGGATCTCACAGTAGCTTCCTTCTATGGTTTAGATAGATAGGACTCTTCATAATGCCACTTCACCAGGAGAGGGAGAGATTAACATATAGACAGGGTGAAATAATTAGTCTGCTGCTAGTCAAAATACTTATATAATTTAAGACTTCATTGTTATAAATTCATAATAAAACACACTCCTCCCTTGAAATAAAATAATTCATTTTAAGCTTAGCTGTAGGGTTATTCTAACTCAGGAAGATAGTCTCAAGGCCATCAAGGTAAGTAGCCAGGCATAAAACATCCCTAACTTAGATAACCAAGGGAGCATGAAATGGTGGTCTAAGAGTTCCTGGAGAAACAGAGGCACTAATTGTTTACTTTTTTGTGATCATGGTAAGACCTGCCTTTGACCACATGGTCTAGGGTCTATCCTTGTTTGCTTTTCACCAGATTTTTGAATCAGTTTGTAATTAGCAACCCCCACTGTTTGTTCTGTTTTGCATTGCAGAATAATCTTGCTGAGTTTCTTGAATCAACCTAAATGTTGTCTTTGGCTAAGACTTTAACAGGCAATCCTGAACCCTTTTCAGGAAAATAACATGATATCTATAATTGTATAAATTAAGATGTATAAATTATAAAATAAATTAAATTGTATAAATTAAGATGAAGAAATGTAACTTCGATATGTAAGAGATGTGTGTAGCCTCAGTATCTGGACTACAGATTTGCTACTAATGTTTATTCATTTGGTAGATTGTCAAAGTCACATCCTCATTTTAATCAAGATAGAAATCTTCCATATAAAGCTCCTTGTGTCCCTATAAAATTCCCTAGATGGGCATACTCTGAAATTAATCACCTGGTTTTGTGAGATTTCTGGAAAGGTTTACCTCGGTCCTCCCTTCTCAACACCGAAAGAATTCATTCAGCAGAAACACTTTTGTATCCCAGTGACTTTCATGAGGGAACGGGGAGTTTCAAGTATTATGTTCTCAGACAGTACACCTGAAAAATATGTGAGGCCACGTGGTGGAAGCCCTGGGATATTTCATGACCAAAATGGCCACTTTAAGGGAGCACAACAAGCATGTGGAAAATGGCCAGAAAGTGGAGCCCATAGAGCCAATACAGGAGTTCCAGATTCTAAAGGAGGGAGAGAGGGAAAGAGAGAACTCTAGAAGGCATGCAGGCATGTGCAAGTCCCCACACAGGAGACATCCCAACCTCTGATCAGCAAGAGAGCTACCTGAAAGAGAGGAGAGAGAGAGAGAGAAAAAGAGAGAGAGAGAGAGAGAGAGAGAGAGAGAGAGCCTTGATAGCACATGGTGATCCGTGTGTGCCCCTGTACTCTGGTCTGCAAAAGATCCACCCCCCAAAACTGGAGTGGCTTGCCTTAGTCTTCTATTTATCTCATCCTCTCTCTACTTAGTGATTTGGGTGTGGTTGGCGATACAGGTAAAACTTATTGGTTGAGTTGGTACATCTGTGTGATGTAATATTGCTGGTGCCTAATGTGGATGTGCCTAGTGAGATTGATCTCCACGTGGGCCGAGGTAACTGTAGTGTGCACATGCCCAGCTTTTGATTTTTCCATAGATATCTAATGTATGCCTCATTCCTTTCCAACCCCTTTATTTTTTCCAACCCTAATTTTTAATTAGGGTGGGCATTTGGAGGAGATAGCTCCCTTTATCCCTAATCTATCTACCTGTCTGTTTAAATAAAGTTGAGAGGTGTGATTCAATTGAGTCATGAGGCCAGGTGGGTTACAAACAGTATAGTTTATTATTAATTGACTGGGTGCAGATGGGTTGAAACAGGTAAGTGCATCAGCCAGAGATTGGGGACTCATGTCCTTATATACTATATAGAAATGAGGAATGGGTTTGACCCCTTTGGGGTGACAGATACAGGTTAAGATTTTCTTGGTCAATCAGTGTCATAAAAGCTTCAGGTGTCCACTCTCAGTTGTCATTTTCATGATGCACTAATTCCTTTGCAGTGGTCACTGTCCTTGGTTCACTGGTGTGTGACAAAGGCACTTTCTTCCTGCTTGTGCAGACCTTTTTACAGGAAGGTCATTCTAGGGGTAGAACTTCGTAGCGTGGGCTAGGGTGCAAACATGGAGGGACTTCGCCTGTCAGTAGGCTCTGGCCAACCTTACAGTTTGCATCACTATGAGAGCCCTTGATAACGCTGCTTAGGCATTAGCTGCAATTAGACAATCCATGTTAGGGGGTGGGGGGACATTCATGGGCTGGTGGACATTGGTTACTCAGGCACAATCCTGAGTGTCCAAACTTTGAGGAAATTCTCCACTTCCATCTCACCAATAGATCTAAGCTAAGGGAACTGTGATTAAACCAAATAAAGACAGAAGCACAGAAAGTAAACTTGAGAAAGCCTCTTTGGAATTGACACTTATCTGCTCCGTGATTTACACAGATTTAAAACCTGTATTTATTGTTATTTTTTTATGCTTAAATGTCTTCACCTGTTGTGATGTTGGATGCACACTC
>PVJH01009708.1:0-77671 GCA_004026705.1 Nesogale talazaci | reverse complement strand
AGAGATGGAATCAACTGCAAGGATCTACATTTGACCTGTCTGGAGGACGGGCATGGGGGAGTGGGTTGAGGGAGGTGTCAGGCAGGGTAAGATACGACATAATAATTTATAAAGTATTGAGGGTTGATGGGGGAGAAAGAGCAGGGGAACAGGGGAGGGGTTGGAGGAACCGACACCTGGGGCTGGGGGAAAGGGTGGATGTTTGGAGGAACCCTGGTGGTGTAGTGGGTTATGTGCTGGACTGTTAATGTGAGGTCAGCAGTTCAAAGCCACCAGCTATTTTGTGTGCAAAAGAGGAGACTTTTGACTCCCTCAAGAGTTAAGGTTCTCAGAATGCTGTTGGGGCAGCTCTCCCGTCTGTCAGGGTCGCTGTGCATCTAAATGGACTGGATGGCTGGAGAGGTACATTATAGCGGTTTAGATTGTATCACTTACACTGAGCTGAAGCACAGAATATTAAAAGACAAGGGAGCTTTGCTCTGGTGGGGATGGTGATGTGTAAGGTCTACCTGAATCATGTTGATAGCAGCAGCACCAACTTTTAAACAAACATGATTAAGAGGTGAATAAGCAACTGACAACAACATAGCCTAATTTTTCTCCAAGAAGTAATTAATTTCAGTGGAATCAATTAAGCATTAACCAGAAACAAAGGACAAAGTTACAGGAATAATTTTTTAAATTGTATATAGGTTCCCAAGAAAGGGAAAATATAGATCACTACCAAAAGTTCAGTTTGGTCATGCTTCCATAATCACTGTATTATTTACCCCACAGGTTAAAACTATAGCATGGTGCTGATAAAAATCTTCATTTTCTTTCCTTTCTGAGTCAATTCTTAATCTTACCACCTATCTCAGCTGTCTATAGTGTTGCTATACAACAAGTGAATGGCTTTAACAAACAAAAGCTCATTTTCTCCTGGTTTAGGAGGCTAGAAATTCCAACTCAGCACAGCACCACTAACTAAAAGAAGTCTTTCTGTATCAGCCCTGAAGGAAGGTCCATGTCTTTTCAGCTTCTTGTTTCCAACTTCCTTTGAGATTTCCTTGTGTTTTGACAGCTACCTTCCCCCATGCCTGCTTCTAGCTTGCATTTCGTCTCTTTTATATCTTGAAAGAGATTAACGGGAGATTCAGACTGCACTGATCCTACCTCACAAACATAACAAACAACCAATTCCCAAGTGGGAGTGTAACCACAGGCATAAAGGTTACAGTTCAAAACACCTATTTGGAAGTAGGGGGAGGGGGAAGCAAAATTCCATCCAGAGCGTCATTTGAATGGATGGGCTGATTTATCAAAGTTGTGTATCGGGAGAGTCAGTAGTAGGCTGAATTGTGTCTTCCTTTCATTACTTTGGAGGAACACACAGACCCTTAGGGCAAGCTTCCAGCAAGGATGGGCCTTCAAATTCTGTCCAGGTTTCCTTAAGGAGAAAACAACCTATTTGTTACATTAGACCGTGCTTTTTTCTCCACAACATTTAAAAGCCACTATCAATGGACTAAAAGTTTGTCATAAATAGATAAGGAATAAAGAAAGCAAAAAAAAATTAATGGAAAACTGTTGAAGAGCAAATTTATTTCATCTTATCTAGTGTTTTCCAAAATCCAAAGGCTAAACAACCTAAAATCAACAACAGTAACAAATAAATTAAAATTAAAATCTATTAGCTAAAGATTCATCGTTCTGTTTTTAGTTACCTTTTCCCTAAAACAGGTCTCCCATAAAACTTGCAGGCCTCCTGAGTGTTTCAGTGGAGACCAAACAATTATGAATAGAAAGCTTTATAAATGCACCGACTTTTAAAGTGTACAATCTGGAGTCAATAGACCCGTTCTCTGCAGCTCACAGAATCATCTGTCATCATCCCTTCACAAGTGACCTGGGAAATTGTTCTGCATGTGAAATAAGCCTGGACTCCTGGAGCCTGGCAGGTATCAGTGGTAATGATTCAAAGTGACCAGGCTGAGCCCCGGTAGCGTAGTGGTTGTGCGCGGGACTGCGACCCACTGGGATGGAGGTTCAATTCCAGCAGCAGCTCCACAGGAGCAAAGGCTGGGCCAAAAAAGAAAACAAATCAAAAAAATCAAAGTGACCGTGGACAGTAAGAGGTAAAGCACAGCTGTGTTTCAGGTAGGATTGGGTGAAATAAAATATTAAGCAATGACATAGAAGTAGCCTACAGACCGCTGACGGAGTCGTGGTTGTGCAATCATTACAAGTTGGGCTGCCAACTGTAGAGTTAGTGGTTTGAAACCACTCAGAAGAGGAGAGACTTTCTACTCTTTTCAAGGGTTACTGCATTAGAAATTCACAGGGGCGGTTCTACTCTGTCCTATAGTGTGGCTATGAGATGGCATCCACTCAATGACAGTCAATTTGGTTGGGGTATAGGACACTGACTCGTAGATCCCTTTATTTAAATAGAACAACTACTCCCCCACCCCCACCCACCCCGTAAGTTGCCAATGCAGTGACCCCATATGTGCACAGTGGAAGTGAACTCGCCAGTTAGACCAGCTGTGAGCACTGGGAGGCAGGTCACCAGGTCTTCCTCCCAAGGTGCCTCTGGTGAGTCTCACTTGTCAACCGTTTGTTTAGTAACACAGTGCCTGTTTGCGCTCTCTACGAGCACCTTAACAGAGGGCTCTGAATACCATCACTTTCCAGACTAGATTCTTGGCAGGCATCAAACTCACTTCCAGGTCTCCAGGCTGACAAGGGGCAGGAGAGCCAAAAGGTAAGAGGAAATCATCATTGTGCTGCGCTTTATTTAGCAGTTGGACTTCCTGAGCAAAAGGACAGCAAGCGGTAGGCTCATAAGAGATTGCCACAATTATTCTTGTCACAATTTCCTAAATAAAATCATAATTTTGGAAACTGGAGGACACACAAATGTAGCGTGCACAGATAAGTTTTTTTCAATATGATTGTTGACTCTTGCGATATGATTCAATTCATTCAGTTTTCCTTTCATGACTGTCATTAGTCTTCTCTGACGGATGTTCAGGGAAGCCTAAGGCTGTGGCTGAGCCGGAACACCATAGGGGTAAATGACAGTAACTACACAGATACACAGTTACTGTGAGTCGGAATTGTCTGGATGGCGACAGAGTTGTCATGGTAAACATGTATACGTCATAACTATTGAATGAAGAAGTCTTTCTGTCATAAAATCATGCCAGACTCAAGGTTATCATGCTAATACCTACTTCAAGTGATGCTGCAGGATAGAATCACATTGCTCCACTGGGTTCCTAAGGCTGTTTCTAAGTGGACTGCCACATTTTTCTCCCACAGAGTGGCCAATCCTTTTGGTTAGCAGTGAATGCTTACCCTACCGTTAACACCTTATCAAAAAACCCACTATGTCGTTTTACTGGGATTAAGGCTGGTTCCAAGAAATGAGTCTAAAATTATTCTCCCAAAGAGATTTCACTGACAGAGCTTGGCAAATGTGAAACATGTTAAACACTGAATTTTACTGAAAAGTAAAAGGTTCATTATTTTCTAGTAAAGTCCTTGAGCTTTCAGTGGCAGACAATATAGGGTTGCAGTCCTTATGTTTTTCAAAGTGCTATTGACACAGACTCCTTCAAATACATGACTGTTCATATTTCAACCAGGTCATGCCAACACACACAACAACCAACAACTGTATCTCCTCCATCCTAATCCCTACCCCAAAGCACTGCTAAGGTTTCAATGCTTCAACTTGGTCCCATGTTACTGTGAACCTATTTTCTCCGTGGTTTCAGAGTTCAAAGATGATATGAACTCATCTTTGCACCTGCCTACCCTGTCGACCAATGTTTCCATTAAACTACATGGCAATAAGTTCTGTGAGCTCTTAAGTGTCCCTTCCTTAGACTTCACTGTTCAGTGACAGAAGAAAAGAAAATGTGTAAGAGGGGAAACATAATAGTGCAGTGTATTAGACAGGGTTCTCCAGAGAAACAAAACCAGGACACTAATACTTCTCTCTATTTATATAGATAGAAAGATATCTAACATAAGAAACAAACAGTTAACTAATCTATAAAGCAGTACAAATGGCTCGTGCAACTCACTTGCATGAGACAGTTAGTAGAATGGCAGTCCTTCCAGTCTTGAGGACCACATAGTAGACCTCCGTAGGGCAATTCAGGCTATCCGGCCACAAGCGGCAAAGAGCAAGGCAAGTCACCAAAAGTCAGCCAGATGACAGAGTCCAAGAGTTCCCAGCCCAAGAGAGGTATATTCCAGTAGCGTGGCGAAGCAGAGCTTGAAGGAACCTCAACTCACAGCAACCATCCATGGATGAGGTGTCCCACGGGTAGTGTAGCTTGGAGATCGAGGCACGGGGCAAACAAGGCAACGGGTTGGTCCGAAGATCCAAGAGCAAGAGGGAAAGGGCGGGGCTCGCTGAGCCATTTATATCTCCACCCTTCTATTGATTTTACATGTGTTCATTGGTCATGTTGGCACACTAAGCTGACCTGTCCCATGTGGAGACAGAGGAAACGCTTTTTGTGTACAGTATTTTGTTTCAATCTGTGCATGCCATGCCTTCTTGTTTGCAATAGGTATGTTTAGCATTTAGAGGGATGAATGAAACCTGCACTAGATTCATTTAAGATTCTTTTAGAAAGAGAGAGGGTGTTCCTTTCATTAAAAGTAAATGCCATTCTCATTTCCCATCTAATTTGACACTGTGGGCTATTAGGGAGATTGGAATCATGGAAGGAACCACGCTGTGCATTTCCCAGCTGTTTATTTCTAAAATGGATTTTCACTAGATGAAACAAAATTAATAAAGCACCAGCAATCAAATATAGAGGCCCCTTCTGATTGTGGCTCCCTCATTCCCTCAGAGTGACACTACCAATAGGTACTACAGGAAGAGAATTCAAGGATTCCACCGAAATAGAAGTTCACTGAAGCCAACGACCAGGCATTCCATAAACACTTATACCTGCTGCCTAAATCTAATCACACCTCAAGAGTCACAATAAGATGAAAATGTGCATACATCACTATTCTCTTGTAAAGAGGAGCCATGATTCATTTTACTGGTAAGATGAATTCTAAACCACGAGCCTGAAATTATTCTCCCAAACAGGTTTTACTGAGAGCTCTTAGTTTTATGTTTCACTTGGCAAACATGAAACATATTTAATATTGAATTTTACTAATAGCAGGCTGATGATCATCTCATCTCTTGAGGTACAAGGGAAAGAAATTTGCATCTGAATGTAAAGAGCTATCTTCCATTAGGGATTTGGACACTAGTAGGGAAAGAAGCTGCAAAAGAAGGAATAGGAGGAAAATAAGAATTCACTTCTATTTTTAAACAAATAAAAGCAGAGGAGCCATCTTTAATTTTTTTTAAAGTCACACTTCAAGGCATCTCCATGCCAGATCCCTGATGGTAGTGGGATATGTGCTGGACTCCTAACTGTAAGGTCAGTAGTTTGAAACCACCAGCCAAGCTGTAGGAGAAAGAGGAAGCTTTCTAGTCCTGAGGAAAGTTCCAGTCTTTGGAAACCCAAAAGGAAGTTCCACTCTGTGTCATAGCATCAGTATGAGTCAGAAATGAGAAAGACAGTCACACCGAGGTCCCCCAAGATGAATTTTAAAAGCAACGCAAAATAGTTTAAGAAATATCCTTATCCTCTGTAGTACGTTTCTCGTCAAGAGGAAATACAAAGTTGCTCCTGGGTACACACCAACACTTGCTTCACTTGCTCCTCTCACCTCAAGAATCCTAAGCTCCCTCAGGAAACATGAGCTGAAACGACTCTTCTGTAAAGCAGAGGTTGACGAGCGCAGCAGAGAGGTTTGAGTAGAGACCGTGACATGCCGAAGGAGAAAGAATTTTCAATGGTGTTAGGATAAAACTGTTCTGCAAAGGACATGCTCCAGTGAGCAGAGTACATGATTTTATACTTTAACCCCACAGTCACAAGGGAAGAGAGCATGAGCAAGATGGACAGACATCAGAGATAGAAGGACGGAGTCCTTGGCAGGTGTGAAAGCACAGAGGTTTGAAGGCACAGGCTACATGACTAAATAAGTTCTTTCTTGACCAGGGAGTAGCCAGTGCGGTAGTACAACAAGTCTGATACTTGCTCTTGTGCTGGAGAAGAATATATTCTAAAGCAGACACTCAAATTCATTGGCAACTTTATTATCTAAAGTTATTCAATATTAACTGAATCCTGAGTTTGTACTAGGCACTACACTATAAACAATTCACTCAATGGTGAGTTAAAAGCATATGATTCTTAATGCTTTTTCCAGTGTCACTAAAGGCACAAATAAAGATTTTTGGGGGGGAAGAATATGCAAGTGCCATGGTCTACAGTCTAGATGGAAATAGCATTTCTGTCTTGGTCAAAAGAGACAAATGAGTTAGAGGACAAATCTCGCTGCAGGGCGAGGTCATCTGTTATCCTGACTTAGGAAAAAATTATACTGCAAAGGACGTGCTCCAGTGAGCAGGGTACATGATTTTATACTTTAATCAAACAGTCACATCTTTATATCAAGATATATAATAATAAGGCATGAGAAATCAATTTAAACTTGAATTTGTTTGGAAAAAGCTTCTCTTTTTCTCTCCCAAGCAGAAGATTGGGACAGGCAATGATACAAAGTCAGATTTTAAATGAACCCATGCCTCACAAAAGGATTAGCATCCTGGACAGTTTTATCCTCGAGGGTAAAGTCTTCTGAGGCATAAGGAATGATAGATTGAAAAATGTGAGTGGAGACCTTGTTAACTAAGTGACCAAGCAAAAAAAAAAAAAGACATTATAGTGCTGAGAGGTGATGATTACAAATCTTCATTTGCTTGTGTACATGATTCTAATAATACTTACCTGACATTATTAACAAAAAGTCAGGTAGGGAAAAAACTCTCAAATAAACTCATTATACAGGCAAGTCCCTTGAAGATAATACCAACATGACTTCTATAAGAAATGTAGGGCTGGGGTTGACAGAGCATGATCTCTATGTTCTAGACGGTGTGCCAACATTATCTAGGCTTCCACGTGTTACATCGCATCAGTGGGGGATTACGCACTGGGCTGCTAATTGCCAAGGCCAGCAGTTTGAAACCACCAACTGCTTCACAGAGAAGGTCCCCAGGATGATTTCTAGTCCTATGAAGCGGTACAGTCTCAGAACCCACAGGGACAGTTCTACCTTGTCCTACAGCAGCTGTTCTCAACCTTCCTAATGCCATGACCCTTTAATACAGGTCCTCATGTTGTGGTGACCCCCGAGCCTAACATTATTTTTGTTGCTACTTCATCACTGTCATTTTGCTACTTTTATGAAGGGGCCAGTTGAGAACCGTTGTTCCACACGGTTGCCGTGCGTCAGAGTCGATTTCACGGCCGTGAGCTGGAGCGTGATCAGACCAGGTGTATCAAAACCAGCACAACATTTCAGTTGACCACAGGGAGCTGACTCTGGAGTGGAGGGTCTTAATCAGAGGGCGAATCACCTTGTTTGTTTGAATACACTGAGCTGTTCCGCCCCTGGAGAAGGAGTCACTGGGCTCAGACTGGATCGCAGGATGAGTCCAGGAATGCCTCAAAGATATTGTAAGCTGGAAGCTTCCTTCCAGATCGCCTTTATAAAGTGAATACTGTAATAAAAGTTAGGCTCTTACTATACTGTAATCTATGACATGTGCAGTGGCACATGAACGACTTTGAAATATTATAAGGATCACACAGAGATATGAGCTCATGCTATTGGGAAAATGGCACTCCATGCAGGGTTGCCACACAGCTTTAGTTTGTGAAAAACCCAACACTGGCAAAGTATAGCACAAGGAGGTCTGTCTTTGGAAAACAATTACAAGGTCACTGTGATACATACACATTGTGGGTTAAGAATCAAAACAAAGCAAATGCAAGAGAGAAGAGTAGTTCAGTGGGAGAGTTGGAAGATTTAGGATTGGAAGTCAGCTCTGGGACATACTTAACTATGGTAGGCCTGTTCATACTCCCTCTGACAATCAGATTTTTTTTTTCCTGTGGCAAAACAAGAGTAACTGTACCTGTTCTTTTTTCATCTTGGGATCCAAAAGATTTGTTCATTATCTACTGACGTAGAAGATGATACATGAAAGCCTAGTGGTTTTAAGCAATAATTATGATCTCATAGTTTCTGCAGGTCAAGAATACAGGCATGATGTAGCTGAGTTCTACTGAGGATCTGGATCAGGGTCTCTCACAAGGCAGCCATTAGTAAAGTTTAGCCCTTAGGATAGGGTGAGTTATGTACTGGGCTGCTAACTGCAAGGCTGGTGGTTCCAAACCATCACTTGCTTCATTGGTAAAGTGACCAGATTTTAAGCATGGCAACATTGACCAGGGAGTGGGGGTGGGGGGTTCTTGATCAAAAATTTGCTCTATAACGAGCAACAAAAATGTTCATAGAATGCAAAATAGTATTCTAATATTTTTATTTTTATTTTAAAATGCCACGGGATGTGGTTAGGTTGTTAAAAAGTGGAAGTCTGGTCACTTTATCCATCGGAGCAAGGTGACACTATCTACTCCTGTGACCATTCACTGTCTTGGAAAGCCCTTCTGGGGTGACTGTGAGTCAGGCATGAGGAGGCCTGGTGACAAAAGTGGGCTATGTTTTGGGTCGCTAACTATAAAGCCAGCCGTTTGAGCCTACCAGATACTCCGGGGGGGGTTGGATGGGGGGAAGGACAAGGCCTTCTGTTCCCTGTAAGGATCACAGCTTCTGAAACCCAAAGGGGACGTTCAACTCTGTCCTACAGGTTTGCCAGAAGTTGGGATTGACTTCATGGCAGTTGATTTTGCTTTCTTTTTATGAGCCAGAATCTAGTGTTGGCAGCAGTGTGGGTTTTGGAAGGACTATAGGAAAAAGAATGAGACCTTAAGGTTAGAGGAAGATCTAATGATCGGCAGCTTAAGACTGCCACATATTCCCGACTTTCATACTTTCTTTGTTGTTTTTGTTGGTTTTGTGACAGACCTTAGTCCTGCAGATGTAGTTTTGCCTTGCTGAATGAGTGTTACTGAAAAGTTTGCCTGGTGTCTAACTCTCGTTGCTTTCTTTGACCAAGTGCAGTTGCTTAAGTTTTTAACCTGTATAATTGACATTTCATATATTGTAGGCTGAAAAGTTATCCTGTTGATGTATATTTTCCTTTCTGCAATAGTACTCTAAACCTATGCTATTGACTGTACTCTTGATACTTCATATTAGAATTATCTAATGTCTCATGGGGGTTACTTAAATTATTTCTCAGCAAGGTAAAGATGCTACTGTCTAAAGCGAACCAGGAATATATAAACTTTGACATACAAAAAGATTTTTGAGCTCACACATAATCATAACCCCTAATCTAAGAGCAATTATTTCTTACAGTGTGGCCCTGCTCAGTATTTAACCTCATGGAGTGATCCCATTTTTCATGAACTCATTTTAAATTTGTTCTAGACTCTATTATTTTCTGTGTTCTTTCAGATTGAAGTTTTATTCTGTTGTCACTGTTGAATTTTTGTATGTTTTTTTTAAATGGGAAAACCAGTATAGCTAATCCTTAGAGACAATAACTAGATTAGCAGTTCTTTAGAATTATGGCAGGGAAGTTAGGGGAGCTTGCAAGGTAATGGGAAGCTAATAATACAGGGTACAAAGAAGAAGAAAATGTTCTAAAATTGATTGTGATGATGATTGCTAAACTCTGCTTAATATATTTAAACCAGTGAATTGTATGGCATATGAATTATATGCCCATAAAAATGCTGATAAGATGATTAAGAATGGAAGAAGGTTCATTAACAACTTGCACTCTACAGACAACCCAACCTCGCCTGCTGAAAGTGGCGAGCAGGTGCAGCACCCGCTGATGCAGATGAGTGAAGACACCGTTCAGGAGGGATCACAACTCAATGTAAAGGGAAAAAACCCTCACCACTGGGTGTCAACAATATCGTGAGATAAATGGAGAAAACATCAGAGTTGTCAACAATTTCCTTTGATGTTGGCTCCACCATCAACGCGCATGGGAGCAGCAGTCAAGAAGTCAAAAGATGTGCTGTGTTGAGAAAATCTGCTACAAAGGACCTCTTTAGTGAGTTAGAGAGCAAGGAGGTCACTGTGAGATGTAAAGTGTGCCTGAACTGAGATAGAGAAGGATGCTCTTTTGAAGGCAGGACGGTGCGACTTCTCCTCCGTGGCTTTGGGCATGTTATTGGGAGGGATCAGGGTCTGGAACAGGTCCTCATGTTTGATCAAGTAAGTAGAGGGTCAGGAAAACAGAGAGACCCTCTGAGATGTGAACGGACACGTGTCTGAGGAATAGGGCAAGGGCATCAACCCGATGATAGCTGGCCACAATGTAGCCTCCTGGGAAAGTGCCACTTCCGGTTCACCTACGCTGCTGTGGCCAAACGAACGGTCCAGAGAACACCTCCCAACAGGACAATTTCTTGCAGAGTAAGTGGGTCATTGAGGAAAACAGCAATGAGTACAACTCTTCTTGGGTAACCAAATAATCTCAGAAGTGGCATCCCCTCACCTTATCACAATCTCTTTGTTAAATGCAATGCATCACTTGGCCCAGGCTCCATGCAAAGAGCATGTATTACACAAAGGCTTATCTAACAGGAAGTAAGGCTCACTGGGATTCATGCTAAATGTTACCTACAGAAGAGATAACACATGTGGTTTTCTGAGGAATAAAATATTTAGGAGAGTGGTTGAAGCCTGTTGCAAATGAATGGGAAAAAAATTAAGGGAAAACTGAGTTAGGAAAATTCGCTTTACAGAGACCCTTCTGAGACTGCTCAGACGTGTCAGCGCCTCATCACTTGCCTCCGCATTGTCACGCTGTGGTTGCATTTCACAGTCTCTCCTCTGTCTGACACATCCAAGGGCCTGCTGTTCCACAAAGGGACCAAAGTGGGGGGGGGGTTAGCGAGGGGCCTCGTGACCCACCAAGCAACACTGTGAGAAGTCACACTTTCGTATTTAGAGCATGGGAAGCAGTGTTGTATAACTCTGAAGAGTATGAGGAAAACTACTAAAATTCAGGAACTCGAGAAAGACGCTTGAAGGCTTGCTTCTCCCCACAAAGAGGCTGGTCACTTTGACTGAGGGATGTGCCCTCATGAAAATGTGCATGGTTACCAGCAGGTTTCAAATATGGTTTGAAGCATCTTGTTACTTCTCTTATATTACACCACAAACCCCTTTCCTCTCCCCTTAATGCTGGTGAGGACTATGACTGCCTTGACCAGCAGAGTCACTTCACGGCTCCAGAAGTTAGGTTAGGAAAAACAGTGGCTCTTGGCACCCACATAGCATGTCACGAGGACAACCAAAGACCCCAGTAGGCAGAATACATGGAGAGATCCTAAGGCTCTATAAAGGAGATACATATATGTATATATATGTGTGTGGGGTGTGTGTGTGTGTGTGTGTGTGTGTGTGTGCATCCCTGGCCAGCCCAACTGCTCTATCCTCTGGTAATTTCAAGTTCAGTCACCATTCATTGAGAACCACATGAGACTCAGAGTCACAACAATCCAATCTAGCTCAGAATCCATGAAAGATAAAAAGTACTGCTGAATGGCAACTGGGAAACTGCTATATCTTGTACTTAGTTACTGTTAGGTGTGCTTGAGTTGGTTCTGACACATAACAAGCCTATGTGCAACAGAAGGAAATGCAGCCCAAGTCCTGCACCATCCTTACAATGGAAGGTATTAGGTTGAAAAAAATAGTCTGACCACTGAAGACAACTGGATCACAGAGGCAAACCACTGAGTCTCTAACGAGAGCTGTGGTGGAAAATCACTTCTCTTGGGAGTCATGTCCAGGTTGGATGGATCTGCCCAGAGTCACTCACAGCTTAGTAAGAAAGGAAATACTCTATTGTGAATCAGAGTATGTGGGACTGCAGCATTTCCATTCCTGGTGTGTCAGAATTACCAAGAGATTAAAAAGCGTGGTCAGCAATTTCTTGGCCCTCAAGTCATATTATTGCTATGAACCTGCTATTTGCAGGATGTCACTGCAAATATTATCTATCCCTTTAGACATCTGTTACTCTTTCATCTATACATTATTCTGCTAGTCACCATACCACTTTAAGAATCATGCATATCATGATCATTCCAATTCCCCTTTCTCCTCTATAATACTTACTCAAATCTTGCTCGCTTCCCTCCCATTCTAGATTAGTTGTCAGATAAACCTTTCAATCACATTTTCAACGCACCACCTCCTCTTGCCTATTCCAATACCTTGATCTATTAAATCTGTCTTTGTATAGCTTCAGTGCCATTTATAAATATCCAAGTTAGCTTTTGTTATTCTGGAAATATTGATGCCAGATTATAAACTATAAATATTGATAAATAACCCTAATGTGGCATCCTAACTTTTCTACTCACTCAATTCTCAGATTTTTCTATAATCAATGCTTTGTAATTCGTCACTTTCAAAACCTCCAGCACATTGTTCTTGAACAGATTCTCATTGTAGGAATGCTTATAGCAAGTTGGCACTGCCCCGTAAGATTTCTAAGGCTGTAAATCTTTTAAAACACACATTTTATTGCACTTTAGGTGAGAGTTTACACAGCACATTAGTTTACCATTCATATTTCAAGCACAAGTTATTTTGTGACATTGGCCACAATCTCTAGTCTCCATAAGGTGTAGCAGTCTTCCCATTTCTACCCTGGCTTCCCCACTGCCATTCATTTCGTTTCTCTGCTCTATGCTGCCCTTAACATCTTTGCTCTGGGGTAAATGCTGATCTTGATTTTGAATGGCTGATTGTTCTGACTAGCACATTCTGCATAGGTGTATTATTTAACACTTGGGTCTATTATTTGGCGTGAGGTGACTCTGAGGGGTGGCTTCAGCCCCAAGTTGGACAGGTGTGCTAGCACGATAGTACCCGGGATTCTGTTTGACTCTATCAGGCCCAGAGGCCTAGCCTTTTCTGTATCTTGTTCTACATTTTTCTTCCATTCTAACCAGAACCTTCTATTGTGTTCCTAGTCAGAGTGGTCAGTAGTGGTAGCTGGGCACTATTAAGTTCTTCAGACTAGTAGAGGCTATCCATTAATTCCTTGGACTAATTTCTCCATTGAGTCTTTTCTAAAATAGGAACATTTCCTTTTTTTTTTTTTGGTTTATACACATTCTCACAGTGAATTAGCTCATAAAGTCCCAAATCTCTAGCTCTGGCATAATTCCTCTGCAAACATACATGGAGATGTACTTCAGACTCTCTGCTGTTCCAACTCAATCTAATGTCTGAAAGTAACAACTACAGAAATTTCCAGCTTCACACAAAGCAAAGAATTTCTAAATGAGACTCAGAGAAGATGTTTTATACAAAGGAGGTCAAGATAATAAGAGTATCACTCATTTCTTCAACCTATTGGGAAAAGCAATTCTTATTTGAAGACATTCAGGTCTGAGAAGTCAGATTTTAAACAATACTAGCACTAAGTATATACGTATTGTCTGTTCTTAAGACTGCAATGATGGCCCCTGGTATTTGCATATTTTGCACCCATATTGTCTTCCTTCATTGAACAAGTATTGCTTTATGAGAAAGACCTTTCCAGGCCACCATATGTGGGGAAGTAGCTCTCATAGTTCTTACTGCTACACCACACATGATATATTTATTTACTCACTATCTTACTTCATTGGAATGTAATTCCTTGAGAATAGAAGCTATTTGGTGCACTATGGTCTCTTTAGAACATGCAAAAATATTTTGAATTCAAAGTAGAAAGGTAATAAGTATTTGTTTAAAAATAAAAGAACAATTTATTGGAAAAGCAAACATCAATGTTCTTAGTTCCATCTACGAAAGTTTATAGTGCTATAAAGTAAAAACACTCAGGGGCACTTCTTTTTACCATGTGAGTCAAATCCATATCTTCTCTACACACTGAAACAGCTAGCCTTAGCACAGAAGTTTCTTTGCAAATAGAAATGTGATTACCTATCATATAGTGGAATGCATCACTGTCCTAGCTTTTTCTGAAGGTAAATGACCCTCTGAGGGTATTCTGCGAACCCTGGTAGCTTAGGAACACCAAACTTTATTAAAGCATTTCTCTAAAGCTTCCACATATGATTCATTCACATTTTATTTCCCTCACTTCTTAAATTTCATATCTTCAACATGTTTCCCAGATGGAGATTCTGGGACCATGCTGCACCTTGAGACCATGCACGCTGTCCTTACCTCTAGGATCCTGAGAACACCAAGGGGAAGTGTGTGTGTCTCCTTCAAAAGCCAAGTTTCAATTCTCATAACCAAGTTCAGGTATTTGTTCTGCGTCAACTGGTCCACTTTCCCTGCAGAATACTTTGTCTCCCTCGGGATTAAAGGTCATCTCCTTGTACACCAGCTGTGCTGCATATAAGGCAGTGTGAGGGAGGAGCTCAAGAAGATCTGAGAGCAAGGGCTCTGACCTCATACCATTCCCATCCCATCAAGTGAACACAGCCTGGCTGAGCTGCAATCGCCCCCAAGTAATGGGTCTTTTCTCCATGTCTGTTGCTCACTCCTTTCTTACTCCTGTCACACCACCACTTCCCCTAATCCTTGATGGGTGAATGGATAATTGAATAGGTTAAAAATATGGAATCTTTACTATGGTATAAAAACTTAAAGTAAATTGCTTATTACGAAGGGAAGATGTCAGCAAATTTTATCACATTTGTAGATTATTGCACAATTAAAATATTATTTTCAAGTATGTATGAATGACTTGAAAATCACTCCTTATTTAATCTTACAATGAAAGAGATGCTTAATAAAGAGTCACAAATGTACTGTGAGGTCAACTGTGAAAACCTCGAAAAATAAATACAAAAAAAATGCTTGGCGCTGATCATCTTTGGGTACTGATTTGGAGTTATCATATGGTTTCTAAATTTTTGCTTTATTTTTATAAGTATAAAAAGTATATTTTATAAGTAATTTGCTATTGTGTCAGATAACCATGCATGTTAATATGGCTTGAAAAAAATAAGTAAAAATCTAAATTAGCATGCATTGAATTGATTAAGTCACATTATTCAAAAAACTCATAGCCATCAAGTCGGAGACTCACAGAGATGGTGTCTCTCCCCTGTGGAGCAGCTGGTGGGTTCACACCGCTGATCTTGTGGTAGAATAAGCCCCAAGATATAACCCACTGTGCCTGCACGGCTAAGTCACGCAATGAGCCGCATTAAATGAGCAGTCTACCTCCTCTCCTCTTCAATACCAACATGGACTGCTTCGTTCTCCACTTCTGTCAGCTGCTATCATAACATCACCATCTCTTAATTTTTACACTGCTGTGTCAACACTATGACCCTCACGTGAAGTAGGAGTGCACTTGCTTACTTCTTTTCTTATCACTTTTGAATAATTGTACCTGTGTTTCTTTTTTAATGAACAAAATCCACACATACACATACACACACACAAATCCTCATGCTATCATTTAAAGTCCCGTTTTACCCAGGTCGTCCTGCCCGCAATCCTTCCACAGACTCCTCCTGGCCCTCCCCGACCGCTATGTAAGATTCCTCGTCTGGATTGCCTGCAGGCTCCCCTCCGCCTGTGTGGTTGCTGCTGCCATCAGTTGCCCATGGCTCCCCTATGCTGTCAAGATTGTGACCGCTTGGAAGTAGACCTGTTTTCCAGGACACTTACGGGTGGATTTCAAGCTCCCACCTTTTGGGCAGTAGCCCGGTGCTGAACTACAATGTCTCCCTGTGATCTCTCCTGTATCTCCCTTCCACTTTAAATCTCACAGCTCTTCCTTAATGCTTAATACAACATTGTCCTAATACTTCTCTCTTTTAACACCCACCATCTGTAGGCATCCTCCTGGACTAGCACACAGTTTTAAATTAGAAGGTTAGTGGGGCCAGAAGGGAATTTCAGGGGCACAGTGCTGGGATGCTAGCCAGAGGCCAGCAGTTCAAACCCACCAGCTGCTTCACAGGACACAGATGGGGCAGCCGGTTCCTTAAGTTTACAGCCTTAGGAACTCCTTGTGTGCGTGCGCGCGCACACACACACACACACACACGTTTCAATTCCGAATGACATGTATACAAATACAGGTAAATGGCATATACACGGAACGGACGTAGGGGTAGGGAGATACATTTTAACAACTGTACCAATCAAATAATAAGCACTATGTTAGTGAACCACCACTGGATGAAATTCTGTTGCTAGCCAGAAGACTCAGAAAACAGGGACACAAATCAGGGTTATCAGCATTCAAAGCGGGGTGGGGGTGGGGAGACCAACACCCCCCTCCCCCCAAAGATCGAGTCCTGCCAGGCTCACTGTTGTGGCTGCTGTGCACTGGGCCCCGAGCCACACAAACCCAGGCGCATCTGCTGAAAGTTGCAGACAGCTGTGCAAGCACTCTCTGCCATTTGTTCAGCTGTTTAGAAGCAGGAAAGATGCATATTCCCAAGATCCACCCAAGTGGACGCCTTTTGCAATTCAGAACACTGCAGTTAGAATACACATTTTCTTATTAGCTCTGATTTTGTCACTTTGAATATATATTCACTGGGATGAATGCAGTCTACTGCTCCCTTTTGTAACTAATGGAGGTGAAAAGAATACATTACACCGCATTAAAAAATGGGCAATGCTGAAGAAATGAAAATAAATCTCTCTTTCGATCTAAGAGCAGAGGTGCTGCTCAGAGAATTAGGTGCCCATTCACCTGGCAATTCAGAATGCCTTAAAAGTGATTTGTCAAAATTCTATCACTTTCTCTCCTTTGCTGCATATAAGCACTGCGATTTCAAGGGAAAATGATTTAATGTTGAAATCTCGAACTGCAGCAGAGTCAGCTCGTCTTACATAGATTGTATTCCAGAAATGGATTCCATAGATGTGTGGGGGCAGGGTGTGTGGGTGTTGGTGGATAGAAAGGCTTCTTCCTGACTGATCTTTGTGCCTGTTCACATTCAGTTTAAGGATTCAGTGTGTGGGAGTTAATTATATTAGCTATGTTGAATAACAAGCTATTAATTTTGTGCTTCATAATTATCAACTACCTTTTGGTACACAGTTCACAGGCGAATGAATGGACTTAATCTCTATATTAAAACACAGGACAAACCAAAATAATCCCATGTTTCATGACTTTCCAAAGTTGATTAACTCCCTGGCAATGCTCTACCAGAGGCCAGATATATCACGGCAGCTTTCCTAAGGTCTCTGGCTGTTTACATTAGAAGATTTTCAGAGTGCATTTAATCACACTTTAATAGTCATTCCTCTTCAGACCAGACATAAAAGGTCACTGAGGGAAAGCAATTTTTCCCAGTGAGTCAACCACATGGGTGGGGTCTATAAAGCCTCCCCTTCCAACGATCACTCCTGTTCTGAGAGAGTTTGTTTCTTTCATGTGATATAAGCTAGAATATTTTAAGTTTTAAACAATTCAGTCACCAGAGCTCCTCCAAATAATTCAATAGAGAAATAAAATATTTAAGATGGTAGCATTTACTGTCCAAAGAAGTTTGTAGCTCTCTCATTTTTTAGTCATGTCGAATTCTTTAGGGCAAAAAAAAACATCATTTAATCTTAAACCAGCAATTTTGTAGAGATGATAGTCTTTAGCTTCTAATTATCAAGGGGCCCTTATAGTTCAGAAAGCATTACACATGTGAAATAATTGCAGTAAATGAAAAAGTTATTACCATAAATTATGATGGTTATCTGCATTTAAGGGTGAATGTGCCCTAACAACTTAGTGTATCAATATTCCAGTGGGAAATTTACAACAATTTATTTCTTTAACTTATTAAAATCCTAGTCATAGCTTGGAGGTCTCAGAATATCCGTAAAATTTCTGGGTGTGGAAATTATCACTATAAAATTAAGAAATGACAGCAAAGCCTTCATTTTAGAAGTAATCTAACAAGGCATTACCAATAAAAAAATAGGTAAGCTAAAATATGGTACTTAAAAAGGAAACTTTTAGCTAAGTCTTATCAATAATCTATGCTTTTGTGAAATTCATTTTTGGATTCACAGCTACATAACGATACCTCATTAATAGGAAATTAGCCTCCAGTGATTTCCTTCCATCCATAAATGGAGGGATAGGACTAAACTGGTTACTAAACAGAGGATATTGGAGAGATGATTATAAGAGATCAAAATGATGACGCTGACTAGAACGGCTAAGAACTTGTCAAGTGATCCCTCTCACTCTGCTACAGGTTGGGCCTGATCTGCTTTTCAACAATCTCAGTGGTCTTCCACCAACCGCCCCCTGCTCCCCCCAACCCCCCCCCCCACACACACACACACCGGGGTTGATCTCTGGTGTATTCTGTCATGGTGGGTAGCCCTCTTGAATGTCTGTTCGATGCTTTTCTGCTCTTTGGTACATGAAACCCAGGATGGATGAATCGATGGAGACAACACGTAGCCTCAGAGCTCATGTGGGATAAGGTAGGGATGGAGGGGTAAAGGGCAGCTGATATCAAGGACTTCAAGAAGGAAAAGGATGTTTTGAAACTGTGGTGGCAATTGTACAATACTGCTTGATGTGATTAAACTATGGAGTGATATATTGTACTCGTTCCCAATACAATGGTGTTGAAAAAACAAAGCTTCATTAATATAATAACTTCCCTTACTAGAAAAAAATAATTTCCCTTACCTTAAAATTCATCCTAAAATAATGTATTATGGATTTACTCACAGCTATTCAGTTCCCAGCTGAAGTTCTCTGATTTCAGAGATAATAATTTTATGTTAGTGAGCATTAAATAACCTGAATTTCACAGAATTATATCATTATTGCTCAACAACTATCAGAAAATGAAAGCTTAAGTGGAATCTCGAGTTAAGACATGATCTTCAAAAAACATTCCAATGTTGTAATGTTATTGAACTTTAGCACTAAAAAAAATGAAAAAGATCCGTGCTTTGAGAAAGGTTTTAACATAAAAATCTAGATATGCAAATTAGGTCCTTTAAAAAGATCTCTCTTATTTTTCAGTGTCATATGTCAAATTCAATTAGATTTTTAAGAAAACACTCATGGAAAGTTAGATGAAATGACTATGTAAAAATAAAAGCTTTGCAAAAAAAATGAACATAAAAAAATATTTTTGCTACAGACCATAAACAACGAATGAAAAAAGAGGTATAATTTTCTTTTAGAAAGGAGAGCACAAGTTCAAAAGCATCGCTTCTTCCTGGTTTAATCTAAATTTAATGGTTTAATCTAATCAATGGGGCAGAAGAAAGGAAATATTTAAAGAGCTTAAATGCAGGGATAGATATTCAAGGAAAGTCAATTTATAAAAATTAAAATTCACTGCATTTAAAATTTTCAAAAGTAATTATTATTTTAGCTAAAAGGGTAACTTTGAAAGATAACAGAGAAAAACTGTAAATGAAGTATCAATACGGGGGTGGTTAAATGGACAATGCTTCATGCATAAAATGAAGCCCTTCCATGCCATGGTGTGGAGTAACAGGATTTTTTTTCCCCAAGGAACATTGTTTATGAGACATTATAAAGGGAAAAATTCAAGTTGTAAAACGTTATTGAAAATATGAAACAATTATTTTTAACATATTATCAGAAAAAAACCCTATACGTATATCAAATTACTCCACGCTGTTTTCTTCAGATGGCAACATAAGGCGATTTACTACGTGCATACAATTTGAAATTGAGTGACCCTTCCAGAATAGAGATATATAAGTTTGATAGTCATGAGACATTCGTCTAACATTAGTATACCTACAGGGATTTATGGACAACAAGCATTACCTACAGTCATCGAGTGGATTCCCACTCAGAGCTGCCCTGCAGAGTACTGCTGGAGCCTTCCTGAGAGTCGATGATGCTGACCTATGGAGGGGAGGAGGAGGTCTCCGACTTCCCCTGCGGAGTGGCTGGGGGGTTCCAACTGCTGGCATCAGGGTTAGCAGCCCAACACAAGGCCACCCGAGTCCCTCACGGCAATAAATAATAAGTATTTCTTATTTATAATATAATAAACGGGAATCTATTCTCTAGAAAAAGAAACTAGTAGAGCCAAATTATGAAGAAGGTTTCCAGAGTGTAGTGATTTCAGTATTTGTGCTGAGTGTGAGTGTACAGAACTGCTGTGGGGAACTGGATATAAGATGGATGATGTGTAAGTGCCTTGACTTCCTCAATTTTAGTCTTTGTTTCTTATCACTCTTAATTTTGTAAAATTACAGAAATGGTCTAGATAGTTGACTTAAGAGTGAAAACAAAATAGTGATAGTCTCAAGTCAGAGCACTCTGCACTGAAGCATCCTCTAAACACAATAGGAAAGCTACACTGAAACGCTGGGGCTGCAGCACTAAAGTGAATAAGAAACCAAGAAGCACATCTCTTGGCAGAGCCAGATTAAAGTCTGCCCCAAGAATTCTGTCAGCTTCAATTGTCTGTCCCATTCTAGAGAGAGTCAACTCCCTTCTGATACTGATTCACAGATTGCTGCCCAGGCGAGAGCTCAGGGACCCTAACGGTGAGCCAGCTTAGGGCTTCCAAGGTTGTCATCATCTTCGCTCTAGTGCCTGCCCATCCTGTTACACACGTGCCTCTAGTACCTGCCCACCGTATTACGTGTGGATGTCCTTACCAGGGCTTGCTAGCCCAAAGGCTCTAGAAGTCTGTTGGAGAATACATTTGCTCTCTTTTTCATTCCTGGCTTCATGGAAAGGTGAGCACCCTGCACGCTTTCTCTGTCTCATTAGTTTCTCTCCATTGCACAACTGCTCCTGAGGACTCTCTCAGTCCCAAGACTGGACATTATAACCAATGATCTTATGATCTGACACTTTGCGTTTCTGACAATGGCAAAAAGCTAATCTTTGACTACTTTGTGCATTCATGTTGTACGTCTGACAGCAACAAATGTGAGGTGAGAGGATGCGAGCAATGCTGTCTGTGATCATTAAGGTGATGTGTTAACGTGGCTGAATCTTTAGTCTCCTTGGTTTGGGAGTCATATAATGGTGCGATCTGACGGCTGTAGAATGATGTAGTCGTCCTCCATTTCACGATCTGATGTGATCAGTCTCCAATTCCACATCATGCTGGTCTTCACCTGGGATCTTGAAAACTTCCGTATGTTGACAAGTAAGGAGTGGATTTAATGTGTGTGCCTTCTAGGATGCATACGATTTGAATCTTTTTAACAAAAACCTTGGATTACCTAATAGTATGCCTAAGGAAATAATTTATATGAATGTGAGCAAATGTGGAAATTCTATTGAATAAAAGTATCCTGAACTAAATACTTTAATAACAATTATAATAACTTTACAGAATGCTTACAGATTGGCAGGCAGAGTTTTAAAACACTCGATCTGAAGCAATTTATTTCTCAAAATTATTTATGAGGTAGATGCTATTATTTCCTGTGGAAAATCAAGGTTCAGACAGGTACATCTCTTGCTCAACATCACAAAGTTTAAAAAGAAACAAAGTAGGATTTTGATACTCCAAAGTCTGACATTGGAAAACTTTTTATTTTCAGATTTATTCTTTAAAAATTAAACGAGGCATTTGCTTTGAGAATCAACTCACTGCCATCAAGTAGATTTCAACTCACCGTGACGATAAAACAAAGCAGAACCGCTCCTGTGAGTTTCCCAGGACCGTGACTCCTTCCAGGAGAAGAAAAGTCTTTTCTTTCTCCTGAACTTTTAGAACAATTGTTTTTTGTAATTTTTAAAACATTTTAATAAGCGTCGGTAGTGGAACAATACACCTTTTTTACTTGCAAAGGGCGAACAGAAATCTACTATATTTCTCTAGGACACTTAAAGAGTTATCTTCACCTTGAAAAGAAGCTAAGAATAAATGTCCACTTAGAACAGTTTAAAATATATAAATCACTAGGTAGAAAATGCCAAAAATAGTCTATGTGATTCTTGTAAACCTCTCACGCACTTCCTCCTGTGAGTATATTATTGTACCTAACTGAGTATAAGCCAACCTGACTATCAGCCGAGGCACCTAATTTTACCACAAGAACTGCATAAAAATGTGCTGAAAAACGCAGCTTACACATGAGTATATACAGTACTTTACTGTGCATCTGTGTCACAACTAAGGAACCAATGTTAGGAACCACCTAGTCAATTCCACTCAGAACAAACCTACCTAGTCTCTCTGAAGCTGTAAATCTTTACAGGAGATGATAGCCTCTCCTAGAGTAGCTAGTGGGACTGAACTGCAGACTTTGCAATCCAAAGGTTATTAGATAGCATCACCAGGAACTGACAGGGGTTTACTATTATGAAACCCCACACTTGCTCAGGTTTCACTATTTTTTTCCCCAAAGCATTCTCTTCTGCCCCCGCGAAGCCCATGCAAACACCACACTGCATTTCAATGCTCTTAGCTTCCTCTGGGTGGTGATGTTCCCCACACTTAGATTGTGTTTGATGACTGAGGGTTTTAAAGGATCCTGGTCAGGTATTGTGTAAATTGTCTCTTAATGTGGATTTGTCTGGCTCATGATCATACTGAGCCATGGCTTTTGAGAGAGAAGAGCTCTAGAGAGAGACCGCACGCGCAGAAGTGTCATTCTTATAGTATCAGATCATATCAAGAATAAACATTTTCAAAATAACTTATCATTGATGATGTTAAGCTGAATAACCTGATTGAGGCAGTGCTTGTCAGGTTGCTCCAATATAATGTTCTTGTCCTCTTCCCCGCCTCCATATCCTACTTCTGGAGGAAAAGTACTAAGTGTAGCCCACACTCAAATGGTGCAGTGGGAACAGTGGGAGGAAGTCATGCTCTGCTTGCAGTGGAGGTAGCTACACAAATTACCTGGAATTCTTCAGCCACCACCTTCATGTACAACCCATTCCTACTCCAGATTGCCTCTTACATTCTACCTTTTCTTATGACTAATTCACACACAATGGTTTGAAAACCTAGTTTCACTAATTAAAAAAATATATATTTATTTTTTGTTTTTCAATGGTCCAAAACTATTGGGAAAAAATGCGGCGACAAAAAAATCTGCCTTAAGTTGTTTTCTATTAACCGCTGTAGAATCTGTCATTAGGTGACCAATTATAAAGCAATTTTTCTCAAAAGGGCAAATGAAAGACTTTACCAGAAATATCCTTTCAAGTTGGTCCTGGATGTCCTTCATTCCTGGAAAAGCAGCAACCCCTTGGATCATTTCCACAAAGATGCAGCCAACACCCCTGGAGAGAGAAGAAAGGATGGGTGCAAAAACTTCAACGCGGTTTTCTTAGAAGACAGTGCCCATAATAAGTATTCACTCCCACCGAGGAGCGGTCCTAGAGACAAGGCATTCTGAGTGAACGACCCACCACTGTTCAACATAGAGCCAGGCACATAAATCCACCTGGCCACTTTGCTTCCCACACCTCTCTCGGTTAACTGTCCCCAAAGAACTCTCACTAGAGAGTTATATTAGGCTCTGACAATAGTGGAAACAGTACGAAAGAGTAAACCTTGGTGGCTCAACCTTACCTAAAAGATTGTTAAGATTCCATTGCCCGATATGGAAAGGCTCCCAGTGATTTCCTCGCACACATTTCCAAACATACTTCATCAAACCAACTGTACCGTTGTTCAGCACTCTTTAGCTGGCCAGTGGTTATTGAGTCTGTCTTTGCATCAGAGCCAAGTCTTTTGATATCCTGACCATGAATCCCAGAGACGTCATTTTTAACTAAGTCTAGGTTGGAACGCAGGTCCAAGCAGTTAATTTAGAATCGAGATGGACTGATCCATCCATGTACCATACATGAGCCTAGAAAATTTGGCTCAGTTGTTCCATGAGCTAGGATATGCTCCTGCTTCCCCCCTGTGTGCGTTAAAATGACTGAAGCTCAACCCAACCTGTGATCCAGTTTAAATGTCATCTGCTCTAGAAATCTTCCATGAATATTCCAGTGGAGCAGCTCCTTGGATGTGCTTGTTTATTAATGCTTTACTCAGTACAGGGTTGCTGTGACTCAGAAGCCACTCGATGGCAGTGAGCTGGTGTTGGACCCCGCATATTAGCTGCTCACCAGGCTCAACTATTCTTCCTACTTAAGCGTCCATGCTTACAGTTCCATGTCAGGCTTATCCGAGTACCTCGGCATAATGCTGCAACCTGGACCTCGTCTAAAAGAAACAACCAATTCCGTCGAGGCAGAAGGCCAGTCAGATTGTTCTCCTAGGACTTTACAGAAATCATTTGGAAGCAAAATGGACAAACTGACACATGTGGATAAGACACATTAATGATGGAATTAGCATGAATGGCTATATATTCCAGCAGGCGCGTTAAAAAGCAGTTGTATGCCTATAAACATTGGGGTTCCAGAAGTTTGTTTGGAATTTCAGTTTGATGGTTTTCCACATTTTTCAGCGAAGGTTTTTGATAAGAGAATGGGCCTGCCTTTCTATTACATGCCAATTTAAGTTTTTACAAAACATCTTAGATCGTAAAGTGCTACTGGTACCGTCCTCATATTGCAAACAGAATATTCGCTTTGCAGTCCCACACTTTGGTTGTCGTGCCTTTCATTTTATAAATTACAACCTGGAATGGGGAGATCCTCGGTAGAGGCTACGTTGTTCACAAGGCCTAGTGGGTTGATAAGGCATCTTACTTTATACTGCCAGAACGACCTGCAGAAAATCTGCCATCTCCACTTCTGACACGGTGGTTAGTCCTTGGGCTGCCAACCACAAGACCGGCAGTTCAAAACCACCAGCCACTTGGGGGTGGGGAAGAAAATGGGGGTGGGGAGGACTCTCTAGTCTTATAAAGGGTTACAGTCTCAGAACCTCCCAGAGGCAGTTCTATCTTGTCCCATAGGGTCACTGTGAGTTAGAAACACTCGATGGCCGTGTATGTGTATGTGGGGGTGGGGTGTGTGGGGTGGGGGTGTTGCTGCTGCTTGATCGACAATACAAAACTGAAACACACTGCCGGTTAGTTGGTTCTGATTATGGAGACCCTACAGGGTAGAGAAAAATCGCTCCCTAGGGTTTCTGAGTTGGTAAATTTTCACAGGATGAGTCAGCTTCATCTTTCCCCTGTAGAGTGGCTGGTGTGCTTGAACTGATGATCTTGAAGTGAGCTTCCCAAGGCCTATCTCACAGCATCATCAGGGCTCCTTCCATATGATATTTGGGAGCATTTCAAGGATAAATTTAAGCTGAAATTCTGCTCCGTTGGAATGCGATGATACAATTTTTTTAATGAGCTCTTATCTGCTTAGTTGGCAAAAGGCTGTTGACTTTTATTTCTAATGGATATTTCTTTTGAGGTCAACATTCCAAAGATGGCTGCAGGTAGAGTACAGACGCTGGATTACACTTAAAGGACTTCTCAAAGGAGACATAGCATGAAGGGAAATATAGAAGTACAAGTATAGAAAATACAAACGCACTAATATAGCAGAATAGCAGATTACTGGGGCACAATCTGCAACTAACGTCCTTCTCTTTCCTCTGAAAGGAGCTTTTTCTTTTTTTCTTTTTGAGTTTGCTTCCTACTCTCTACTCACCCCAAGCTCCCTTTCCTTTAATGGATTGAGCGGATTTCCCAGCTCAGTGAGAAAGAATTCATCTACTCAGGAATGGCACTTAATGGTATTTAACTTTTTTTTTTCCTGCATCACTGCACTGGTGGGTATAGGAAGCACAGCCTTGCTCCTGGAGAGCTGCTGCTGGATTTGAACCGCCAACCCTGTGGGTCGCAATCCTGCACACAACCACTGCACCACGGGGCTCAGCTGGTATATAATCTTATATCTGGAAGTGCCCCCTTTGCTTTGAGACATCTTTAAGGAATTTCCTGAGAATAAGACTTGGAATGGAAAGTTTACAATGAGGGGGTGTCTCAGGATGCAGTGCATTCACATTCCTATTTCAGGAAGCTACCTGGGAAGGCAGGACATGCATAGGAACTTCCATTATAAAGCACTTGCTGTGTAGAAGGCCGCTATGTAGAATGAGAAACCTAACCCAATTTTGAGTCTTCACATAGTGCCAATGCCATTGGGGTGTTTTGCCACTTTTCTAAGGCTGAAAAAAGACCCAAAGCTATGGAGTTGATTTCTCCTCCTAGGGACCATGTGGGGCAGGATAGATGCCTCCGGAACCATGGTCAGAAATCTCTATGGTTGCCAGCTGAGTGTCTTCACAGGGCTGCCACCAGAACCCCTTCCCTGGTGCTCTTTATAAGTGGCCAGTGCGGGCACTCTCTCACTGAGGCCAGGTGGCCTACGAAGCCTAGAACAGCTCCTCTTCTGGTCCTTGAAAGACAAAGTTTGCCAACCTCAGACCTATGTTTTGCTCCAGTTAAACACAAATAGAAAGATTTGTCCTGGTCGGCTATAGAAAGTGAATCAAACAAGGCAATGCGATCATTTGTAAATGATCGATCTTCTCAAACACGAGTTGACTTTGAGGACCTTGCTCAGTTTGTCCCAATGGCCTCCTGATGGTCGGAACATGCATTTCCATTTGCTCACACCACCCACCTGCGGCCTCCCTGTTCCAGCAGCACGCCCTCACTCAGGCAGGGCTGTGTATAAGTTGGAAAACCATGGCATTTTGAGTTTTCTCAGCATGCACAAGAGGAACCTCTATGCATGTTGATGAACTTTGAAATGAGCCATGCAGAGTGACAGGCTCAGAATATGAAATGTCAGGTAGGGTTCAACTCTAAATAACTTGGGCAGCAAACTCATTAAAGATTAATTAAGTTTGATTGGAAGGTATTTGAAAACTAATATGCACACTCTAACAGCAAAGGAGTTCAAGAGGAAGAATGTATCTAAAATATTCAGAGAGGCGAAGTGGTGGGAAAGGGAGGGCGATTACACATGCAGGACTGGAAGCTCCCGGGGCGTGCGGAAGAACTGAGCTGCTGCACACATGGGCCCTGGCTTACAGTGGGAGTCATACATCCATTTTCAGTCTTGACAGAAATCCTCTCTCCATTGAATTCTTCCTGGCTATTAATCAACAACACAAAAAACTTTGCTCTGAAGCGGAGAAGGTTTATAAGGGCATTGCCCAAATTCCCCTATCTAGCTTGAGGAGGGGCAGTCTCATCCTCAGGGACTTGTCAGGTGGGCATCATTTAGTGGAAATTTTAGGGTTCGCAGGGCCATGTGGCTATGAGCTGTACCCCACACTAATGCTGGTGGAGGGACCCAGAACCACTCCTGGAACCCTTTCTAATCCATTAGCATATATGTGCAGTTATGTCCTTTTCTCCTGACTTGCTCTGCCACAAAGTACAATTTTGTGACAAAAGTTTGCCTCAACCAGACTAGAGTTGAATAAATTCTTTAATATTTTAAAATATGGTGCAAAGAAAACAAGCCAAACATTTTTTTTTGAGCTTGTTTTTTTTTTGGGGGGGGGGTATCACTGCCCTCTGCAGAGTGGGAAGCCCAGCCTTGCCCCTGGAGAGCTGCTGCTATATTTGAACTGCCAAGCCAGTGGGCCCCAGTCCCGCACTCAACCACGATGCTACCGGGGCTCAGCCCCCAAACATTTTTTTTAATCTCTTGGATTACAGCTTCTTGGATTATCCACGCACCTCAAGTAAAGGCTTGAGATTCCTTAAGAAGGAGAACTCTAAGCAGAGAGTGACAATTTCACTCTCCCAGAACAGCGTTGACTGTAGTCAGGGAAGAATCATCGCCAGCTCACTCTGTGCATTTGAGCCTGGGTTCAGGGGACAGCCACACACCCAGTTCACACTGTTCTCCAGGTGGGGAGACTTGCCCCTTTGCATCCAGGCCTCCCTAACTAAAAGCTGTTCGAGGCCTCCACTGAGAACTATTGAGGACCATCTGGATGATTGAAGCATTGGGAATGGGGGCTGGAGATAAGCAAGTATCAAGATGCTTTTGACAGGAGACAAGCATATGAATGGAACCACAGTTCACTGCAGGGGCTTCTCTTGTCTTCCTCCCTTTCACCATCCTGTTGGCACCAGAAATTACCTCTAAGCCAGCGTCCATCCATAGACTCGAAAGCAGTGCTTCTCCCTGTGTTGGGGGATGCCAGTCAGATGAGAGCCTTGTTAAAATATGGATTCTGAGATACTAGATCTAGAGGGAAGCCTGAGGTTCTGTACCCCTTTGTTATTATTTTATTTTTAGCTTATATCTTTCTAGCAGGTTTCCAAGCAATCCCAATGCTACTAGTCTAACACAAGACATTGAGTACAAAAGTCTAGATTATTCTGTTTGTAAAGGAGATAATAATAGTCATTATTTTTAATCCTGATTCAGTTCTTTTTAGTTCTCTGAAAACACACACACACACACACACACACACACACACACGGTCCATCCAAATGAAAACAAAGAAGCACTAGAAAAGTGAAATGAGTTAGATTAAATGCTGAACACAATCTGAATTTAACCAAGAGGGACGTACTAATAACTCAGAAAGATTCCACATTAATTAACTTAATAGGTCATTTTATTTTGTCATGGTTCACTGAAATGCATCATTATGTAGTGAAAGTTACCAATATTTGATTCTCCAAGCCAGCCATTTATTTCTCACTTTTTCTCTGGTGGAATGTATATGTTTATAAAATAGATCAAGGGGGTCAGCTATAAAATATTTTTTAATTGAAGTTGGGTTTTTTTTTTGCTATAACTTATAGAGAAAACACATTACACATAACACGTGATCTTTGTGTGCTGGTCTTTGCGATATTTGAAAAGTGCAAGATTAAAAAATTACAGTCCATATACCCTTGGTGACTACTGAGGGAATCAAATTGATTAAACTGCCACTCATCATTTTCTGTGGTGAGCGCTTCATTAGGCACAGAGAGGCACAATATATCTTAGTCAAATACTTCCATCAGGTGCTCGGGTCTGCAGGAATGAAACAACATGAGACAAAACCCCAGGTTTTGAGTAAACACCCATCTTGGAAGAAATTCCATTTTTAAAAAAGGTTTTTAACTTAGGGAGAAATTTTAAGGTCTCATTTTCAGACTATGAAGAAAAATTGGACCTGAGAGAGGTTGCAGAAACAGTGTAAGCAGCTTTATATCAGAACAAGAACTAAACAAAAGAGTGAGATGCAGGATGTGGATCTGATTTAGTGGCATCAAAGCCCGGGGAGTGAGTTGGCAGGAGGCACCAAGGAGGACCCTGATGGACAAGCAGGGCTGCAATATGGTCTTAGACGGCCAAGAACTCCATCCCTGGATGCTCCCAGCAAGCGTAAGCGGTCCTAACACCCCTAAGGTAGTACTCTTTCTCACAGCGTAGGTGGCGCACACACACACACACATACACACACACGTCTGTGGGACAATGGCTAAGCACTGTACAGAAAGGCTGACCATTCAAAGCCAGCCAGTAACTCTGTCGTAGAAATACTAAGTGTTTGCTCTTGGAAGGATTTCAGTCAAGAGGACCTTAGGGCGCAATTCTACTCTCCCATGTGAGGTGGATATATGCACGTATTTGTACGTGTGTGCGCACGCACATGCACATACACATACACAAAACAGTATTATTTTCAGATGGCAAAGCTATCCTTTCGATTACTTATCCAGGTACCCAAGCCAGCATCTCAGGAATCTTCTGAAGCCCTTGGTGGTCTCGTCCTTCCCGCCTCCTGTCGTCATGTTTCCACACTCCGATTATTCCTGAAAGGGCATTTCCTTCGGTTTCCCTACCCATTCATGGACCTTCTCTGTTATCAACCACTCAGAAATATCAGCTGTGATAGCCCTTACTGCTGTGTGAGTCCATAAAGAACTCTGGGTGCCCTTCAACTCTAGTTTTGTCAGTTTAGAAAGATGGCTTTGCTAAGTCAAGGCCAGTAATGAGCACTTGGGGAAGTCTACCCTGAAGACCCCACTCCCACCCCCACTGCTGCTTATCAATCGTGCCACACTGGATTGATCAATTTATCCCCTTCACCTCTGAAACACTGTAATAACAGCATCTCGTGAAAGGGTGTCCAGTGAGGACATGGATAGGACTGGCTCATCTTTGTAGCTTCAGGACTTAGGAATTGTATCGGCTACAAAACAAACGCTCAATAAATGGCTAGCTATCAACCCACCGACTGCATACACGCGGGCTAGGAGTGCTAACAGGAGACCACAGGAGAGAATGTCATTTGATTTAGAATTAGTATTCTCATGCGTAATAAAAAATAAACTTAGAAATTTCATCTAAATGTCTAAATTCTGAGGGAAGTCATCCCAACAGTCACCATGGAAACTCCTGGTGCAGCGTTTTTACTCGGAAGTGAACATTTAGACCAGAAGGGACCTAACATAGAGCATGCCTAACACAATGTTTTGCCTTCACTTGGACAGGTGAAAATGTCTTCATGTCAGTCCTAGAACTCTTGCTTTCGAATCCTGGATGACTGTACTAGAAAAATCTCTCAATTAGAGCAACATGTCTTCATATGTATACTCTGGTGAGATTAAAATAAAGGGGTGGGGCAGGGGCACACTTGTTTTCTTCCCCAGGTAACACAAAGGCTATCAAAGGTAAAGATGAAACTGAAATCCGGTCTCCAAAACTTGAGATCTCACTAGAGAACACAATAATCTTAGAAAATGGAAAGAAGACTTGCCGTTGTTAGGGTGCTGAAAGTCAATGCTTAAAAATGCTTGAAAATGCAAATCAGTCTCTCATGGATAATGAAGACCCTCGAGAAAGAGTCTTAAAATAACAAGCACGGGTCTGATGGACAGCCAGGAATCAGGCTGGAGACAGCCAGAAAATCTAGTCACAATCAGGACATACATAAGGAATGCTATTTATTATCAGGGACTACTTTAAGGAACTACATAAAAAGAGCACACACACGAAAGCCTACATTGGGTAACAGAAATAGTATCCCTTATAGTGGGACCCAGAGAAGAACATGGAAAGTACCATTTGCTGAATCAACGTGGAACCAGATTCCCAAACCAAACCCAGTGCCACGATGTGGCATGAGGACTCACGTGACCCTATCGCATGCGGCAGGGCTGAACCTCTGAGTTTCTGAGACCACAGCAGTTAGCGGGAGTAGAAAGGCCCATCTTTCTCCAGCGCTTGGCTTGTGGGTTCAAGACGCTGCCCAACGGACCATAACCCAACTCGTGGCCGTGGAGTCCCTGTGGCTCCTTTGAACTGCAACACAGAGTGTGCTTCTTTAAGGCGTAAGTGCGGATCCCACAGAGACAACAACAACAGGTTCTGGAACCTTGCCCGTTTTTAATTTTTGTTCACATGGAAGCTGCTGCAGAATGAGTAAGTAATATTTTAAGGTGTCTTAGTACAAATACAGTAATCCTCTTGCAATCAGCTAGGGAACTGAGAACATTTGTTCACAGGTAATTATCTTAAAGATCAGAGCAAAAGACACATTCATCAAGCAACCTTTCTACAGAAACCATGTCTTGAATATTAGGATGAGAAATAACTGCTAAAACTCTTTGTGTAAATTCTCTCCTTTAAGGAGAATTCTGACTTCTGTTGTATAATATATTGAATTCATACAGATGTTAGTTCCAGACATCAAGTAGCATAGATGGACACTAATAAACAATGGTTATGAAAGACAGACACTAAGCTATACTTCTTTGACTGATATTTGATAGTAAAGTATTTGGTCATGATGTGATTCTTAGATAACATTTATAAGGTTTAAAGGTAAAATCCTTCTGTAGCAGTCACCAATCTATGTCAATTTCAGCACTGGGAGTGTAGGGGTGAAGTCTAGCCTGTCAATCAGGAGATAGTTAATAACTTCTGAGTGGGCATGGTTTCTCCTGAGCATTCTGGGAAGTCTCACGATATTTCCCTCATTGAGATGAGAGACCATTGACTCAGTTCCTTGGAGAAGAACTACTGACAAGATGAGATGACAACATGCTGATCGATCCTGATTGTTGGAGACTAGAGGGACTGGAGTAGAAGCCACATGGGCTTACTCTCATGGAACCAGACCTCTGGGGCCAGAGAAGCCACATGGAGACTCTTGTCAGCACTGAGATGCTTGGGAGGTCACAGGGAGATCCCTACCAATGCTGAGATGCTTCTACCGCCACTGGATACTGCTGATGGACCTTGAGCCCTGGAAACGTGGATCCATGGGGAGACCCCTACTAGCACTGGGATGCTTCTACTGCTTCTACTGCCACTGGACACACAAGACTCTGCACCCACTGGCCTGTGATTGTCCTGGCATCATTGGGCATGTTTTGTGAGTTGGAAGAAGACTTTATAGACTGGTTTTGGGCATATGGGCTAATATCAGATATATGACCTTGGACTGGACTACGTTGGGCTGCTTTCTCAATGTTCCATTCCTCTTATATATAAACCTTCCCCTTATATCCATATGCATGCTTATGAATTTGTTTCTCTAGTCTACCCAGACAGACACACCTTCCCTTTATAAATGTTCTCTTGGGTGTGGGTGGTGGTGGTAGTAGTGATGGTGTTAGTTCTGTGGACTTCTTGAGATATTCTGAAAGATTTGCTCCTGTGATGTATAGTCTGCAGTAGGACATCACTGCTCCTCGAGAGAAAGACTGGGCTTTCTAGTGGGTGTGCCACTAGAATAAACACCACCATATTTATTATGATTACAATATGAGCTGTGCAATGCCGCCATTCTAGTGGATGCTGTTTGAGGACAGGGGCCAGGTCTTTGTCACTCTTGTACTTCTGGATGTTCTGTAAAGTTTTGTGAAATGAATGAAGACTCTCTTCATTTTAAGTTTTGTGTCATTTTGGCGAGGCCAGGATTCACTGTGGCGTGGCATTTAAGACCTAGTGATTCCCAGTGATGTGCCCTAACATAATGTTATCACCTTCACAATGGAATCTGCTTTGAGGAATCCATCACTTGTAAGAAAATTAGAGTGGGAATGCAACACCCTTACTCAGATCCCAGCCCTGATACAACACATGGAAAGGAAGTTTCCTCAGGGGAAAATGTAAGTGGGCATTGAGAAAGATTGCTTGCTTTGCTGTTGTTGGATCAGAACACTGCATTTGGTTCAGAGACTTCTGGTTCTTGTGTCTATGGTCTGTCATATTGCTTGCTGAACTTAGAAGTTGTTAAAGGCCTGCCACCTGCTGACCTTGGGTTTATTTGCCTTGGAAGTCACAAACCTGTGGTCTTCCTGCTAACTTGTTCAACTAAGTGAGTCACAGGAGAACCCTTGTGGGTAGCATCTGACCCCTGGGAATGAAACTTCTTTGATTCTACAAGTGTGAGAGCCATTTTCTTGATATAACTTTATATATATACACACACACACACACACACATATAAGCTTTACTTGTTTTCTTCTACATAACCCAGGCTAAGGCACTCATCTTGCTTAAGGGATATTATGGTGGAAAGGGGGTGCATCCTTGGGAGTCTATAGTTTTTTCTTTCTTCGGCTCCCCTCCACTGTGCCAACAACTTGCTAGTGTTGACAAAAGAACCAAGCCCCCTTTAATTGTCTTGGGCATAAAATGACTATAAAATGATAAACCAAAATTATGAATTGATTTCACAGTGCTGCCATTCTGAAAAAAAGTTTCTCAATTAAACATGTTAGGATTAAATGTGACAAATAGATGAAAAATGGTGATATAATAAAGTTTTCTAGTCTGGTGAGTTTCCATTAGGCTATGAATATATTTCGTTTTCAAAAGCAAAGATTGTGAATGCTAGCAATGCCAATAAAGAACCATTTGAATTATCAATCAGAAAGAATGAGAAAAACCCTGCCAAGCTTACAGAAAATGCAATTATGCAAACATGGCTTTCTTGAATTATACTGTTTTACACGGAAGTGCAGAGAGATAAAAATGCCACAGCAAGAGCTGAACTACCCCTATGTGTAAAGAAAGAACAGAGAGCTGCTCAGATGCAATCATTTGCAGTTACTAATGATTACATGAGAAAGTGTCTTTTTCATACTGAGAATAAGTTGTGGTTTATTTTTTTACTGGAACTTAGCAGGCTGTTTTTCAGCACAGGATACTTTCATTTAAACTGGATGCAAATTATTTTTCAATTATTGCTTTAATTTTCTTGTGTGTGTGCGTTTAATAAAAAATACACATTTTACAAAAAATAAAAAGAAGATTAAGGTGCTCCCGACCTCAGGCATAGTATTTTCATTCACCTCACTTGCATGAAAAAGTTTGAACACTGAATAAGGGAGACTACAGAAGAAAAGATGTATCTGAATTATGATATTGGTGTGTCAGTCTGGACTGACTAGAGAAACAAATCTAGAGAGACACTCATATGTGTATAAGAAAGAGCTTTATATATATGAGCAGATGAATATTGAGAGACTATCCCAGTCCTATCCAGATCAAGTCCTTAAGTCAGATATAAGCCCAGATATCTGACAGCAAGCTATAAAGTCCTCTTCAGAATCACGAAAATACATGCATGCAATGATGCCAAATTCAGGAAGGTCTCAGGCCAGTGGGTGGAAAGTCTTGTGAATCCGATGATGTTGTAAGCATCTCAGCACTTCCAGGGGGCTCCACATGGTTCCTCCAGCTCAGGGCACTAGCCTAGCGTCATATGTTTCATCAACTACAATATCTCACAGAAAGTGAGTCTGTGTCCTGCCACCAGCAAACTGTTTATCTCCTTAATGTCTCTATACAAGGTCATCCAGCTGCAACCTGATTGACAGGTTAAAAATCCCTTTACTCGTAATCCTCTCCAACTGACAACAGATAATATAACTACTACAACCGGCAAAGAATATTGAAAGTCCCATGAACTGTCAAAAGAACAAACAAATCTGACTTGGAAGAAGCAGAGTTCAGACATAATGTTCCTTAGAAGGGTAGATGGTGAGACTTTACTTCATACACTTTGGACCTTTTACCAGGAGAAACCAGTACCCGTAAAAGGGACATCATGCCTGGTGAAGGAGAAGGGCAGCAAAGGGCGATGGGAGAACTTGGATGAGATGAATTAACACAGTGGCTGCAGCAATGGGCTTGAGCATAACAATCTGAGGATGGTCCAGGACCAGGTGGTATTGCTTTCTGTTGTACAAACAGTCGCTACGAGTCAGGACAGACTAAACTGCACCAACACCAGCAACAACAATTTTAATAATGGGACTCAGATTTTTACACTGCAAGATTGAGGTGAAGGTTTGGGGGGTAGTGATTGATACAAGAGACTGAAATTTTCATTCACCATTACTGTTACTCAGCAGGTAATTCTAAAATAGCAAATCAAGAAATAGCAGTATAAGCCCATCTTTGGGACAAGAAAGGTAAATATCCCAAGAAACAAGCAAAAGTGATTGAAGGGGCTATTTCCAGAAAATAAAATTAGAGATTGCTATTTTTGCTACTGTTATATTGTGGTAGTTATTACTTATTATCACACCTGCAACATGTGTTACTATCATATTCTTCTGATTAAGAAATCTAAGATAAAGGTAGTTCCGGAGTTGGCCAACCCAGGTCCCCTGGCTAATAAGGAGATGATGTAACTTGACACAGGGTTCAAGACATTTCCACTGTTTCCCCTTTACTCCCTAAAATGCTGCTAGTCACTGAAAATCACTATGAATGAGGGGGAGATCCAGGTGGGGACCCAAGGCTTATTTGTGGGCAATTTACAGTGGAGTCACAGGGAGGAGAAGGGCCAGTCAGGGTGCAGTGAAGCAGCGATGAAACAAACAACTTTCCTCTAGTTCTTCAAGGCTTCCTCTCCCAAACTATCATAATCCCAATTCTACCCTACAAATCCAACTGGACTTGACTACACACTGATACATATGGGAACCCAGGGCAGATGAACCCCTCAGGACCAGTAGTGAGAGTGGAGTTACCAAATAAGTCGAGGCAAGGTGGGGTAGAGAGGGGAAGCCAATCACAAGGACCTACACATTACCTCCTATCTGGAGGACGGCTATCGGAGGAGTGAGCAAGGGAACATGTTGGGCAACAGAAGATATGACAAAATAATAATTTATAAAGTAGTGAGAGGTGGTAGGGCAGGGGGGAGTAAGGAGGGGAAGGGATGAAAAGCTGAAATCAAAGATTCAAGTGGAAAAGCAGAGATGTGGAGGATGATGACAACAGCAGGCAGGCAGAGGGGGCTTGGCATAGTATATGTATGTATAAGTGATAAGCGATGTATGGGCCCCCAATAAAAAGATTTTTTTAAAAAAAGATACATTTGTGGAAACTACATAGGATATAAACCTCTGGTGACTTCCCTCTCTCCATAATAGAGGGATGAGAAGAAACTAGTTACCAAACGGTACATTGGAGGTATGACTCTGGAAGATCAGAAGGATGATATACCTGATTTGAACAGTTAAAACGTTGCCAGTTGAACTTCCTATGATACATATTAGGCCTGATCTGATTTTCAACATTTCTGTATTTTTTTGGTTCATTTTGGGGTTTATCTCTAATGTGTTTTGTCATTGGGGGTGACTCTCTTGAATTTCTGTTACATGCGTTTCTGTTTTTCAATAGATGAACCCAGGATTGGTGAACTTATAGGGTCAGAAAATAGAGTAAGAGCTTCTGGTGGGGACAGTCAGAAGGGGTAGGATATAAAATAGACTGAGACCAAGGAGTTCATGAAGGAAAAGAATGTCTAGAAATTGATTGTGGTAGCTATTTTACAATATTGATTGATGGACGTGAACTATGAAATGATATGATATCTGTGTAATCTCCCAATAAAATGGCTTTGAAAATAATGGAATACCTTATCACTTGATCTCCCTTTTGAGCCACTTTTAAATTGACTCTGGTTTTTAATACCTCCTGCTTTCTTTTTGACTGAGATGTTTCTATTATTTATTTTGTTATTGCTGTTGATAGTCTTGCATGTTTTCCATGATATGAAATCCAGGATAAGTAAATTTATAGAGACAGCAACTGGATTAATGGCCTATTGTGGGTGTGGCAGGGGAGGTTGGAGGGACATGTGGAGCTAAGGACAACGAGCATAAGAAGGGAGAAATTGATCTAAAACTGATTGCTGTGATGGTTGTGTAACTCTTTTTAACAGGACTGAACTACTGGGGCATATTATATGTGAAGTATAATTTCATTAAAGGTATTTAAAATTTTTTTATGGAAGCAGACTGGTACATTTTCCTCTCATAGAGCAGTTGGTGGGTTTTAAGGATACAAGTTGAGCGCTTTAAACTCTGTGCCATCAGCAACACTCTGGCAGCTACTCCACGATGCTACAGTCTAAGAGAATTTTACTGAGTGACAGTTCATTAGCAGATACTGGAAAATAACATTCCCACTAGAATTTGAGTTTGTAACCAATGATGTTAAGGTGTGACTGAGTCACTTGGAAGACACTCTTTTTCTGATAATGGTATTGGGCAAATCATTGGTCGGATGATTATGAAAAAAGTGATTCCATGTCCCTGTTTAATCCTTGCTTTACACCTCTAAGTCCTGGAAGACTGACTAATAACTCTCACAGATGTTCTGGTACTGATGGTAAATGACATAGGCACAGTATTTTAAGGGATTCCTCTAGCAGGGTTGGCTAATGAACCAGGTGCTTAGGCTCAACTATGGAAGTCCTCCCACCTGTCGTGGGCTCCTGGGTTATGTTCCACTGCATTTTCTGTGGCTGTGCCAATAAGCCCCTTGGATAGTGTGTTATTTGAGCAATTCTCCTCAGTTTGGGATGAGCTCTTACAGTTGACAATTACTAATTCATATCCTCCTTGGCCTTATGACCTGATGAATTTTTAAATGCACAAGACAGTCCTGACAGAGACACAACTTCATGTAGCTTGTGAACACCAACTCCCAATCTTACTAACCTTTCTTTAAAAAAAATGAAACTATTGATTTTAGCAACATTGGTAACTAAGTCATGGCCGAGGATTGTGAAAATACATGCCAGCACAAATTTGTTCCCATGAAAAGTGTTCCCTATACTGATTTGTTTCAAAGAAACACTCCCTTGAGTAAAATAGTACAATAAAGGATCTGTTAGAATATTGATATGGAGTGGGAGCAAAAACCACTATTATAAATGTGTAAATGAAGTCCAACAGGGTACAGAACATAATCTGAATGATGCAAAATAGAATTTACCACCTTTCTGTTGTACAGTCGCCCTTCAGTAGCACAATAAAAATAAATTTCTTCTAAATCATCTTAAGAGATTATGTAAGCTTTTATAAAGACAAAGGGCTCTGGAGAGGGCTTTGAACATGGTCTCTGTTATTTCCTGTACGACCCTGTCTATATTGGTACAATAGGAAAGAAACGGAAATGCTTACCGTATGTTATATATTTGATGAAAGTTCCCACTACTGTTGTTATTATTCTTCAAGACTCAAATTATATGTCCTTCTAGTAGACAAATTTAGCATCCGCTTCATTTACAATGAGCTCTCTTAAAAACCTGAGTGCAAATAGTGATTATATGCTTTCGCCTCAATTGTGAGGTGTGTCAGAGCTGAACTGTGTGGTTTCAATGGTGGATCATCAGAAGTGGATCCATTATATTAACCCTTTCCACGGAGGTTCCTCAGGGTAGACTCAAACCTCAAACTTGTAGTTACCAGCCAAGCATATTCACCTGAGTAGTAAGACAAGGAGTAGGAAAACCTATTTTAATATATACCTATTCCATGATTCAAGAAAGAAGATTAAAGGAATGCCAGCACCCAGCAGATAGCCAGTGTGTGTGAAGCTTAGGCTTATTTAATAAAAAAGCAGTCTTAAGTGAGCTTATAATATTCAACAAATAGGCAATTTCTTTTCTGTTATTTGTAAAACCAATTTTAAGGAAGGCGTTTTTCTATATATAGAGACTAGTATGGTAACCCCCCCGCCCCCTTAACCTCTCAGCTGCTACAATGTTAAATAAATTAACTTTAATCTTAAATCAGAGATGTAATAGAGAAAAGGGTGATTTAATATGCAGTCTCATTACATTTGACAGGCTTATTTATAAATGATTTGCCCTACACATTGACAAGCATAGTTAATATGTTAATTAACTTTTAAAAAGATAGTGGAAGGAAGAGACTGACACACTATCATTCTCTTTAACATGTTGGGGGGCTATTTAGTGAACAGCACAAGACAGTGCTCATCTGTATTTTAGCCCCCCAAAGGCTCTGTGATCTTGATGAGATAATTACATGCATTTAACTAGTTATAGATAACTTTGCCGCCTATGTTAACAATTATCTCCTGAAAGTAATGTGAACCAACTCCCTGCTTTAGCAAACAAGTTCAGTTCTACACTAATTTATGAGCTTTAGAAAAGGAATCTAAGGCACTTGGTGCATGATGATTAGTCTTCGGTGTTCACCAAAGGGTTGGCAGTTGGAGTCCCTCAGTCCCTCTGAGGGAGGGGAGGCCTGGCGCTCTGCTTCCCATACAAATGACAGCCTAGAAACGGCCTTGGCAGTTCCACTTGGTCAACTGGACACACACAGTGGCAACGTAGCGGTACGTAAAGCACATCTGGAGCGCCTCTGGACAGCTCATGCAGAGAGGCACGGTGGCTCACTGGCAAGGGAGAAACCACACAAATAAGCTCCTTTGTGCGCTGGCCCTTCTCTTGACATGGTGTTCACCCTTTCTAAAGGAGCTTAAAGATGGTTCCCTGAGCCCTGACTCTGAAGGAGTTACAAAATCCAAAAGTTATCCATGATGCAACATGCAGTTTGATTCCTCTGCTTAAATTCTCATTAAAGGTGGGAGGCAAAGGTATCAGACACTATCTTTCTTGATGGATTCTCAAATTCCGCAGTGTTTTCACACACTGCCATGGCCCTGACGACCGAGAACAGGGCATTGCAGTCCACTGACAGCTGCTTTTCATCACTTGACGCCTTCATTGATATTTTTATTGTGTGTGGCTATTTAAACAAAACCCTGGGAAATGTAACATTGGGTAGGGGTTGTGAGTTTTTAGCTACCATCCTACTGCCCCCCACAATGGTCAATGAACTGTAAAAATAGCCTGGAACCACTGCCACCTGCTTCCCTGCGATTGTCTGTGTATTCATATTTGCCCTTCTGGGTGCAGCTGAGCCATGACTCAATTACAGCCCCATTTCTTGGTCTCTGCATACCCAGCATCGACGCCATCGATTAAACAACAGCCAATGCCTTGTGAATTTCCTGCTAACTGGAAAGACACATAGGTTTACCTGACTCCCGGGAGAAAAGCAAAATGGCTTCTAAAAAATGGTTGGGGATGAAATCAAATTCAAAATGACAGGCACAGCACAGACATAACTCAGACTGTAGGATTTGGAAGTAAAGAGCCAATAAGCATGGGAAACAGCTCAAAGATAACATATTTTCTATTTGGCTTTGGCAGTTAATCTTGGCAGGTAGACAAAAGGGCATTAGGGGTCTACTGTTTTCTACCAGATTTCCTCCCTTCCATTTAAATAACAGCCATCTTCTTAGGCTTCTATTATGCCTCTGCTCAAAGCAAATTGTCAGAAAGAGCCCAAGCTTTCTTCCTTGCAGGAACACACACAAACAGGGAAGAAAAGAGGGAATGGGTGGGAGTGGATAGTGGGGGGAGAGAGGCACAGACTGGAAATCAAATGGTACACATCAGAAAGAGACACATGAGCAAGTCACAGTCCATGTGGCTCTTTGCATTGTAAAAAGCACTTTCAAAGGTTTGGAAAATGTTAGTCACTAGTGTATAGGGAACAGTTTCTCCTGATTAGCGAGGGTGCAGTATTACTAAACTGCCAAACACACAGACCACACTGGCTCCGAGCCACAAACGTTTTCCAGTGTTAACAGAGTCCTTAAAAGACCTCTGTGAAAGACAACCTAGAATTTCCATACACATGCACCTCCACGCCCCCCAAAATGAAACCAAACAAAAACAGAAACAAACACCCCTAACCCCGGCTTTATTAAGTAGTGATCATTTCCAAAGCCAACTCTGTCAGACAGGATTGTCCCTAAAATCCCAAAGCATCAGTCACTGGCTTTCATGTTCTACCTTCTTGTCCACTCAAAGCAATAGTCTGACATCTTATTTTGTTCATATCTTTGCATAGGTAGCCTTCTGGGTGGGGAGGGAAGTGAATCAAGTGTCAAAAAATTGGATGAAAAGACACGTTAGCCCAGCCTGTCAAGGACAGACCCTCACCTTCATTTTAGAATATGAATGAAAATGGTATTATAGTCTTGCTATGAGGTAATATAAAATATGTGACAATAGATCTTAGGTGATTTGAGTATGTAGACTCTTTTATAGTTCTGTGCAAAGCTATGGATCTATATACGATAAATATATCCACCTGTATAAAAAATATTGCATATATTTCAGTGGTCTTTCAGATCCCACGGTCCCATCCCCAGAGAGGTGCTGAAATCTAAATGACAATGCCCAACACCGTGCTCTCCGTGGCAAGAGATCTTACTGTTTTCCTCAACACAAACACTTTGGATAAAAAACATCAGCGAAGAAGCCAGGTCTCATCACAGCCTAATTTACTAAAACTCAAGATGACAGAGGGTACAGCAGAGAAGTAAATGTACAGCAGTAAGACAGATAACATATGCTGCAGTTTGATTGGGGCTGTAAACATTATTATATGAACATGAAGTTGAAATCTGCACAGGACGTACGCACTCATTAGAGATGATTCTTTTTTTTAGGGGATATGCACAATTTCCAACACAATTGTGAATCTGAAAAAGTGATTTTTCTGTCAATAAAAGGTTACTTTGAGAGTCACTAGTAAGCCTTCTCTAGTTCCAAAAACATTGTTTCCTTAATTATTTCATTTATAGCACACTTGATTTGGAATTCAGCATAGTTTACCAGGAATAATAATAATTACCTTTTAAATCTTACCAGTATTTAGGCCTCAAAGGACAGACTGTTAGGCTTTGCTAAGTCATCAGATGAAACAAAGACTGTGCTGAAATTAAACATGCTGTTCATACAAATAATAATCATGTCATTCCATTTTTGATGAGTGGCATCAATAATTCTGAGAGGGCACTGAGACTCAGGCTGGGACATGGAACAGCCACAGTTCGGTGATTGAATCACATATTTGAGCTTTGTTGTGAATTTCACATGGCCCCTGCTGCTTCCACTCTATACTGCAGTTTGAAGAAATATACTTCCTCTTTATCACATAATGCAACAAATTACGGCCCTTAGGGAGAAAAATAACTGTCCCGACTGTTAGAAAAACAGTTCTGCCCCTGTCCATCAAGAACCATTAACAAACATCATCTGCCAGAGAGACTCTGATTAGAGAAGATTCCCAATCATGTTTAAAAAAAAAAACCCACACTGCCACACACGTGCAAACACTCCTGGCACCATTAATCTTCATTCAATCTGTTAGGATGTTTGTCTAGCCTTGACCCAGACTAAGCACCACAGATAGATGAGCTGAGAGGAAAGCTCCCATTTCTCACCACATGTCAAGGCAGGTGGAGTATTCTGTCGAGCCCAGGAGGACATCTGGAGGTCTGTACCACAGAGTAACCACTTCATTGGAGTACGTGTGGCTAGGGACGGATTTGGCTCTTGCGAGACCTGTGGGTTATACAAAACATAAAGCACTATAATGAGCATTCATTAAACAAAGGGATTTAGAAGTTTAAAGATGGCGTGCTGACAATTTTTAAAAAGTCAAACACCATAATATAATACTGCCTTAATGCCATACCAAGGTTTTAATAGAAAGGCTGAGGAAAGCAGAAAGTGGTTTATCTGCTTCCCAGGAATGCTAATAAGCAACAATAAAGCACCGCAGTCGGGCATCTAGTACAGCAACAGTAGACTGAAGAGTGAGGAGTCCTAGTAGTACAAGGTGTTAGGCTGCTAACCACAAAGTCAGTGGTTCAAATCCGCCAGCTTTTCTGAGGAGGAGAATGCAGGCTGCCTGCTGCCCCAAAGAGGTAGAGTGTTAGAAACCCTGCACAGGATCGTAGGGAGCCAGAATGGGCTCCATGGCAATGGGCGCATTGACTTGTTTTCTGGGGAGTGGTTAAAGTCTAAGTCAAACACAATTACCCATCCTTTCTGTTTTTAGTAAGTCATTTTATTGGGAGCTCTTACAGCTCTTAGAACAATCCATATTATCAAGCACATCCGCACATATGTTGTTGCCGTTATAATTTTCAAAACATTTTCTTTCTACTTGCGTCCTTGATATCAGTTCCTCTTTTTTTCCTCCCTCTCTCAACATCTTACTTTCACAAACCCATGAAAAATGATAAATTATTATTATGAATAGTTTCATATCTTAAAGCACACATACTATCTTTCTTCACCTATGTTTCTGTTGTTTTTCCCCCTTGAGGGGGTGGGTGGGAGGGGATATACATCAATCACTGTGATAGGTTCCCCCTTGTTGCATCTCCCCGCTCCCCACCTTCCCTCTATCTTCATGGTATCACTACTCCCATTATTGCTCCAGAAGTGTTTATTTGTCCTGGATTCCATGTGGAGAGAGAGAGAGAGAGAGAGAGAGAGAGAGAGAGAGAGAATGTGTGTGTGTGTGTGTGTGTGTGTGTGTGTTGAGAGTTCTTAACTGTACCAGTGTACATGCACTGGTCTAGCTGGATTTGTAAGGTAGAACTGGGGTCATGATGGCAGGGAGTGGGGTTGGGAGTGGAGGAGAGCATTGAAGAACTAGAGGAAAGTTGGTGTTTCGTCAGTGCTACACTTCACCCTGGCCGACTCATCCCATCCTTGTGACCCTTCTGTGAGAGGATGTCCAATTGACAATTAAACATCTTATGAAAGCTTAGAAATCTTTCTGACAATAGGAGATCCTTGTGTCCTTGTTGTGCCCTTGGCTGTTAAATCAAAGGTCAGCTATTTGAACCCACCAACTCTTCAGCATACACTCATGAAGATTCCCAGCCTTGGCAATGCTCGGAGTCGGCTCTCCTCCTGTCCGACTAAGTTGTGAGTCTGAATCAACACAGCAGCAGTAGGTTTGATTTTGGGTTGGTTACAGGATACGGTCTAGGGAACTTTAGTTTGGACACTTACTAAGTGTTATAAGAAAGAATGTAAAGGTCAGAAAACTTTCAAGCGAAGATGGATTTTAAAAGGTCTACTTTAAAAAAACCTTCCCAAACAAGGAGACTTCTCGGTGTCCTTCGTATCTCTCATGTGCATTGAAAAATCCCCAAGAAAAAGTTTCATGCTTTTCTCCAAGCTTGATCTGAACAGGTCCTTTGGGTTTTTGGCTCGGCCAAACACTCACTTAGAACAAAAGAAACCCACTGCCCTGAAGTCAATTCCAATTCGCAGGGACTCTGAGCCTTGGTTGGGGGATGGGCCACACAGCTGCATGCTTCTCCAGAGCAAAGGTTGGAGGGTGTGAAGGACCTCCTTTGTGGTTAGCATCCCCGCACTTACCTCACAGCGCTACCTGGCTAGGAAATGTTCACCTGGGAAGCTTTCATGAACTCCACACAAGTAAGTAATGATTAGTCATCTAGTCATCCATTAGTCACACACATAGTTGATGAAAGATTATACCATACATTAAAATGTTCTCTAAGACATTTCTTAAAATACAAAAACAATAGTCACACTGTAAAGTGACAAGGTACAAGGAGGCTTCAAAATTTTTGTAGAAAAATTCAATGATCTTTCCATTCAATTTTTCCATCAACATTTGGAAACCCCCAATTTTTGGCATGCATTACATTCTAGGCAATTTGATCTCCATGTGTCCAGAAAAAGATTAGGAGAAATATTTTGTTTTAAAATGTCTTCAGTAGTTAGAGCTCTGGAGTATGGGATTATATACCTTTTAAAACAAACTAAATTTTCCCAAGTGTTGTTCCAACTTTTGTACAATGAAATTTTTCTTTGTCATGCACTTCTTTAAAAAGTCACAAAATCTGCTTTAAAAAATTATGATATCTTTCTGAAAATATTCACAAGGACAAGTGTAGTCTTGCTGACCCAATGTTATGTTCAAAGTAAATATACAATTTTTACAATAAGTCTATTATAATTACAGTCATTCTAATCTTATTTCATTTTAAGTAATATTTAACATGACTTTCCCCCTGTATATTAGATACTTGGCATTCCATTTTCTGTGTTACATGTAAATTTTTAAATTCATAGGACAGCTGGCAAGACAAAGAACTTCTAATTAATTCTAATTAATACAACTACTGTTACAATCGTTTGATTTATTTTTTACAATGCAGATGTTAAAATACTGTAATGGCATATTATAAATTGGTTAACATTTAAAAGTAGTAAAATGTACAAATTACACACACACAATCTACGAACCCAAATGTTCCACAAATAAATGGCACAACACTTTGATAATAAATTTTCATAATAACTCGACTTCTTTTCTCTGAAATATTTAATCCTACTCCAATTCTACTCCTATCACCACCCAAAAAGAATTATAGATAGGTCAGTTATGACAGTTGAATATCTCTAAATTTGTTAATCCCATCAAAGCATCTGGTTGCTCAAATAATCATACCTTCATACAGGGACCAAAGAGCCAAGCACAAGAAATGAAATAGGTTCCAACTGGCTCCATATGCAATTGTCAAGTCAAATGGGACACTAAACACATTTTAGTCAATTCCCTTGGTTTTCCTGAGGCCATGTTGTTGGAACATTCTTCTCAAGGGTAGGAGAATAAGAAAATCTGAGATTATCTTTGACAGCTGAGATCAAGATGTCTAGTTATAGAAGTCATGTTATTCTCAGTGTTAATGGAAGAATGAAAACTAAAAATGGCCTAGAAATAGTATAAATAAAACGACATACATATAATTTCAGGTCCAAAGTGCTCACTCGAGAAGCCTTGGGAGTTCAGTGGCTAAGTACTTGCTTGATAAACTAAAGGTGATGGGTTCAAATCCACCAGCTGTTCAGCAAGAGAAAGATTTTGTTTCCATGAAGATTTATAAACTTGGAAACAGTATGGACAAGTTGTGTTCCAACCATAGGGTCACTATGAGTCAGAACCCAGCTTCACAACAGTGAGTTTTGTTTGTTTTGTTTTAGTTATGCATTCTCTGAAGAGGAATTTGTTCAATGGTTAAAAATGACTGGAAGAGATAAATAGAAAAAAAGCTATTCATCTGTAAGATTCTCTTTCTTCCCATAAGTTTAGGTCAATGACTGCCCAAACAGGATTCCGATGGGGCACATACCTGCCATTAACAACAGTGAAAATAAGAGTTTTGAGTATATCATTGAATTTGAATGTTAAGCTTGGGTTTTCTCAAATGGCTATGGCATATACAGGTGTGATATCATATGAAGAATGTTAGCTTATTTTTAGAATACATTTTTTTGCATCACTTGAGAAAAATTCATAAATCATCTCACTTTCAGATAGTTTTGTGTGTGTGTGTGTGTGTGTGTGTGTGTGTGTACAGTCTGCTGTAAATGGTGAAAAGATTTTAACCCCCAAAATGTATGTTTGGGTTCAAAAGATAAATAAAGTCAAAATTTCAGGGTTTGACAAAATTACTAAAAGAATGATTCAAAAACCAAACAAACAAGAATGTATACCTCAAAGCATGAATATTTAGCTATAGTCCCCCCACAATATTCTCAGCAAAGACCTTGCTATGTGTTTATACAGTTCATACATCAAAACATGCTTACTCATGCAAAATGTATTAAACTGCACCCGCCAGCTGAAGGAAAGCCATAGGACAGGACTCATTAGCACAGCATGTGTGGAGGCTTTCTTTCTCTGTTCTTGTCAGTTGCTATGGTTACACTACAGGAAGAGAGCCACACTACCTTTCAGAAAGGATGAAGTTCACTGGTTATTATCAAAACTTCTCAGCTTAGTGTTTAGCTTGAATTAAAAGTTAAAAACAAACAAACAAAAAAACAATGGAGTGGAAAGCTAACCGGAAGAGTACAGATTATTTGTACCATGCTGCTCTTGCTAAGTATGTGCCCAAGAAAGGCTGGCTGTGTCCACGGGCAATTAAATGGGCTCACCTCAGAACTGTGCCCCACATGGAGGTGTTCCATTGAGCATGGAGGACAGACTGCAGAGTGGATTAAAGTCCTGTTACTCAAGCTTTATTTCCAGTCACTCCAAAGTTGGGCAGCTCTGACACAAATAATGGGATCTTCATTTCTGGGAGTGTTTTTAGTCTGAATTCCTTCACCTTTATGAAAGATGCCCACAGGCTGTCAGCCTGCTTCTGGTTCGACCCTCTACCATCCACACCAAATAAGTCAAGTGACAGTAATTTCCACATGTCCACTTCACTGATGAGTCATTCAGCATCAACCAATGATAATTGGGCTTTAACTTTTGCTATAGCTTTTACTAGTTTGTTGCTTCCTTTCCTAAAATGATGCCCTCTCTTGGCTTTCCAGATACAGGTGAACCCTTCCTTCATCTGTTCCTTAAAGACAGGTTTATTCTTTCATGTTCAAACCAGTGCTTTCTTCAATCTTGACCACCCAAAGGTAACTCGTGGCTAAGGTAATAATGTAGGGGTGATTTCTGCCCAGAATTGCTCTCCAGTCCTTCCTTTCACATAACTCTACTCAAGTATTCAGGAGGCACAACTATGAGGATGTCATGTTGCTGATTTTGGAGTTGGTCCTGACCCATAGCAACCGCATACAGAACAGAATGAAACACTGTCTGGCCGGAGGCCATTCTCAAAATTGCTCCTATGCCCATTGCTGCAACTATTGTCTTAATTCATCGTGCTGAGGGTCTTTTTCAACAAATCAGTCTTAGAAGATGTACTGCCAGAATAGACTTCATTGCATGTACTTTGGGAATGTTTTCAGGAGAGACCAGTTCCTAGAGAAAGACATCAAGCCTGGTAACCCAGAGGGACAAGGGAAAGAGGGAAGTGGTCCCAAATCAGATGCCATGTAGGCAATGAACAACCAACACAAGGAACCCTGGTGAAGTAGTGAGTTACCTTTTAGACTGCCAACCACAAGATTAGCAGTTTGACCTTACCAGCTCTCTGCTATTATAAAGATATACAATCTAAGAAAACCAAAGTGACTGTTCTACTTTGTCTGTGAGGTGATTAGGAATCAGAATTGGTTCGACGGCCATGAGTTTGGTAACTTAATACCTTCCAAAATACAAGTCCCCTACCCGTTGCCGCCCCATTAATGTAGGGAATACTATCAAAAGCATTTCAGAATATACACATTTTTTACTACTAAGATATTTCAGATTCTGAAATAGACAAAGCTCAGCTCTCTGTAGACACACATGCTCCATGGATATCTCCTTTTTTTTTTTTTTTTAAATTTTTTTTTTATTTTTTTAGGCATCACTGCCCTCAGGTGGTGGGAGTAGGAGGCCCAGCCTTTGCTCCTGGGAGCTGGAATTGAACCTCCATCCCAGTGGGCCGCAGTCCCGCGCACAACCACTACGCCACCGGGGCTCAGCCCTGATATCTCCTTTTTGTTGTTGTAGTTTCTTGGTGGTGTTGCTCTATCCCATTGCATCCTTCTGAGGTGGTAAAAATGAGAAAAGTTCACTTCTCATGTTAAAATTTTTAAAAAGTGGAAAAGAAGGAAAAAAAAATGTAAATGATCAATTTAGGATAGGAGTTTAGGAATGCTATGTGGTATTTTTTTACCTGACGTAGGGAGTCAGAGAAAAAGAGAAAAATACTCAAGGAGGTAGACTGGCACAAAGGCTGTTACAGCAGGCTCAACAAATAGAGGCATGCTTGTGAATCCGCAGCAAGACCAGTGGTGTTTCTTTCTGTAGGACAAGGGACTGCTAGGAATCACACACACTGGCACCTATACTTTCCTATGAGGAAGGAATTGAAAAGACTATTATCATTGACTTACTATGCTTAATTTAAGGGAAAAATAATGGCAAAGGTGAAACAAACCTTTAGCAATCAACTCAAAACAACATATTCTAGGAGAGCAATAATGTCTGTCTTTTTCCAGAGAATGAGTCAATATTTTATGGTTGGCCAGTGGTTTTTGTTTTTAAGTTATAGTGTTCCCATGCTTTATTTATTAACACAGCTCATTCCCCAGAGAGAGCAATTTGAAAAGGGTATACTGATCTTATGTCCAAATCCCTATTTCCAGAAGAGGGGACTTTTCTCTTTTATCCTCCCCTTCAAGACATGACTCCAAACAAACATGAAGAACTTGGACAATATTTCACCATCAGTAGTCAGGGTGGAAAAAGGAAAACTTGCAATCTCATGGCTTTTCCATGAGTGAACCTAATTAGTAATCCCATATAGTAGGTGCCTTTAGATTTTTGTTCACATACCACAGCACAAGGAACTGGCCAGGTATCTTCCGTGACAGGATTTTTAATAGTGTCTTCTCCTTCATGAAGGATTTATATTAACTAATGTAAAGTGTCTAATTCAAGGAAATTCCCTGGCGAATTCAAGGAAATTCTATGGCTAATAAATAAAACCAATCACTACAACTATTATTCAAATGTATGTTAGTGATATAGAAGTCGAAGAATTCTACCTATGTCTTCAGTCTGAAATTGATCAGATATGCAACGAAGATACATCGATAATGCAAAAGCTGGAAATACAGAAGAAGCAGTGTTAGAAATTATGGTCCTGGTGTTACAAATGAAGCCAGCTATCACAAAAAATAGAATTTTGTAAGACCGACATAGAAAATACCTCTTTCCAACAACACAAAAGGCAACTCTACACATGGACTTATTTGTGTGCAACACACAGAAAGCAAACTGACTCATCAGTGGAGAGAGATGATGGAGAAGTGCAACATGAGGAGCTAAAACCAGGCCAGGGGCTGCTGTGAAATGGACAAGTTCAAGTTGAGATCATAACGATCAAGGTGAAATGGACAAGTTCAAGTTGAGATCATAACGATCAAGGCATACATACCCCACGCACCCAAGAGGGATGAACAACTCAAAGTGGTGAAGGGAGACAGTAGACGGTATAAGATATGAAGATAATAATGATTTACAATTTGACAAGGGGCCACAGGGGTGGAAAAATGGAGGAGGGAGGGGAAAAAGAGGAGCTGATACCAACAGCTCAAGTAAAAAGAAAATGGTTTGAAAATGTTGATGGCAACATATGTGCACATGTGCTTGATACAATTGATATATGGATTGCTATAAGAGGGATACGAGCCCCCGTAAAATAATTTTTTTGAAAAGTTCAGATCAAAACTGAAGAGAATTGAAATAGCCTAAGAGAGCCAAACTATCACTTTGAGTAGTCTATGCCACCTAAAATTTAAGAACATCTCAACAAAAGATTTGACCTATTGAACTCTAATGACAGAAGACCTGATGAGCTGTGGAATGACACCAATGAGGCGCGGAACGACAACAAAGACATCACAGATGAAGAAAGCAAAAGGTTATTTGTAAATTTGGGAAAGAAAGAAAAGATCCAAGTGGAAGTCAGAAAAGATTGAGCAAGCAGAATTTAAAAAATCTCTAAGGGTCCCCAATAAAGTAAGCTAAAAAGGAATTAAAATTGAATAAAAATTAAAACAAAAATTTATGAAGTCAAAGAACTGAATAGGAAATTTCAAAGATCATTTTGAGAAGACAAAGTAAACTGTTATAATGAAAGGTGCAAAGAGCTAGAGTTATAAAACCAAAAAGGAAGATGACAGTCAACCCATCTTAAACTAAGAGACCCCAAGATAACAATATTGAAAGATTCTATAAGTCAAATACTAAATGATACAGCAAGCATCAAAGGAAGATGCACAGAATACACAGAATCATTGTACAATCCCCAACTATGTGACATTCAACTATTTAAAGAGATAGCATATGAGCAAGAATCAATGTTACAGACAGAAGGAGTCCAAGGTCCAATGGAAGCAATAGCCCCAAACAGCAATTAATGAAAGACCAATTGAAATGTTGCAAGAAACTGGTGAAGTACTGAAAGTACTCACTCATCTAAGCCAGGGAACGTACTCAGATCCTTGGCCAACCGAGAAGAAGAGATCCATATTTTAACCACTTCAAAAAAAGGTGATCCAATGGAGTATTCAAATTAAAGAGCAATATCCATCAATATCACATGGGAATAATTTTTTCCTGAAGATCAATCTACAATGGTTGTGGTAATACATTAACAGGGAGCTGTCAGAGGTTCAAGTCAGATTCAAAAGAGGATGGGAACAATGTTTATGATTGCCAATGTCAGATGGATCTTGACTCGAAGAAGAAAACAGCAGAATGGTATTTACTTGTGTTTTATTCACTACACAAAGGCATTGGACTGTGTGGACCATAATAAACTATGGGTAGCATTCAGTAGACTGTGAATCCCAGACCCTTACATTGTGTTTAGGCAGAACCTGTACATGGAGTAAGAGGCAGTTGTGCGAAAAGAACATGGGAATACGGCGTGGTCTGAAATCATGAAAAGTGTCTTGATCCATACTTATTCAATATGTATGCTGAGCAAATCATCACATGGCATATATGAAAAAGAGTGCAGCACCCAAATTGTAGGAAGACTTATTAGCAAACTGCAATACACAGAAGATAAATTTTTTTTTTGCAGAAAACGAAGAGGACTTAAAATATTTACGAACGAAGATTAAGGATTACCGTGTTCAGTATGCATTACAATTTAATAGAAAGAAAGCCCAAATCCTCACAATTGGAGCAGTAAGTGACATCCTCGTAAAGACTGATTGATGCTGTCACGGATTTTGTCTTACTTGGATCCACAATCCATGTTCATGGAAGCAGCAGTCAAAATATCAAACTGCATATCAAACTGCACTGGGTAAGCCTGCTACACAGAACCTCTTTAGAAGTTTGGAAGCAAGCATGTCTGTTACTTCGAGAACGAAAATGCACCTGCCCCAAGGCATGGTATTTCCCATCTTCTAACAGGCAGGTGAAAAGTTGGGCAACGAATACGGAAGACTGAAAAAGGTTCACTGCAATTGAATTATGGTGCTTGCAAAGAATACTGAAAGTACCAAAAGAACTAACAAATCTGTCTTGGAAGAAGAGCTAGAATGCTCGGTGGAGGCAAGGATGGTGAGACGCTGTGACATGTACGCTGGACATGCTGTCAGAGAGACCAATCCTCGGAGGACGACGCCAGACTTGGTAAGGTGGTGAGGCAGCACAAATGAAGAAGGCTTTTGACAAGATCGATTGGCACCAGGACTGCTGGATGGACTCAATCTCAGAACAACTGCGAGGTTGGAAGGGGGCCAGCAAGTGTTTGGCTTATTGTACATGGTGTAGCGTCTAACAACAACGTGGTGTGTTAAAGCTGTTTCAAAGCTCGATAGATGTTTTTACAGTGTAGCAATACAAAACGAGCCCAGACATTCTTTGGCTTCCGGTCTTGACCCTCTTGCGCCTGCATTGGACAAACTTTCCTGGCTGTTGGCTTCAATGGCTCCCAGATATGTATCGGAAGTGCCTGGGTCTCCCTGAAGCTCCAGACGTATGCACATATAATACTGTGACACCTGAGGAAGATCTGCCATATATATTTGTGTATGAGCAGAGTTTTGTGGTAAAATTAGGCACCTCAGGCAATATTTGGGTTGGCTTATACATGAATATATACAGTCAGTGGTATATGTTTTTTCTTGTCTCCAATTTTCCAGCCATTACTATTACTTCTCCCCACTATCCTAGGACTCACCACTTAAATTCCCATCTACCCCCAACCAACCAAAAATATGCTTTCATTGTAGGCTCCTTCTGCATACCATCAAAAAACCAGTGGATTTTGCTTCCAAAGACCATAGGACATTTAAACATGCTAAAGCAATATTTTATCTTGCACTAATTTGAATTCTCTCTCAATTTTTAAAGGAAGTGCCATGTATACTCAAATATAAGCTGACCTGAACATCAGCCAAGGCATCTAATTTTACCACAAAAACTGCAGAAAAAATGTGCTGAAGAACTCGACTTATATTGAGTACATACAGTAATTCATGCCTCATTCCTTTTGAATGTAAAGGCTCAGATTTAAAAAAAACAAACATCTTCTTTTATGCTTATGTTAAATATTAAAAACAATCAGAACATTTTAGCATACCATTCTAAAGTAGAAAGTATTCAACTAGTTAACTTCCATTTCTAAGAAGAATTTTCATTTTGTATTTTATATGGAAGATAAAAACTATAATTTTGGAATGTTTCTTTAAAGATAGTCAGAAATTATAAGATCAATTATGCAGAGTTATTTCAATGAATACCCTCAGTGAATGTACTTTTGTTGCCAGATATCACTTGCTCCTTAGGGGACTTGTGATATGGCAAAACTAAGACATGGAGATAGTTCATACACAAACTAACTAGCTTTGTTTCCTTCATTAAGTCACAGAAGTGCCCGCTATGTGTTAAATGAAGGGGCTAGATCAGGGATCAAACCATTTTGTTGGGTTGAGCCCCGGTGGCGTAGTGGTTGTATGTGGGTTGGTGGTTCAAATCCAGCTGCAGCTCTCCAGGACCGAGGCTGGGCCTCCTACTCCCACCAGAGGGCAGTGATGTCCCCCTCCCCACCCCACCAAAAAAAATCCCATTTTGTTCTGGGAGAGAGTCATTTGGTTTGGTATAGAAATGTTGCTGGGACGTGGATACAATCATTCATTTACATATTCTCCCAGGTTTCTTTTACAGTACAAAACAGAGTTGAGCAGCTGGCAGGTAGAGCCCACAAGTATAAATTCATTCTGTCCAGTCCTTTGAGAAAAAGGCTGATAAACTCAAGGTCACACTGAAGGAAACTTTAAGGTCCATTTAAGTTCAGGATCCAAAATTCTTGCTCATTAAATGCATGAAGGTCATATATGCCCAAGTTCTTAAAAAGCACGTGAAATAAGTAATTCCACATCAATGATCTCATCACCTCCCTTCCAGATTAGCAAAAGAGGCAGAATCATTTTCAATAGTATATATGCAAAGATAGCATAACTTTCACAGTTCACTGGCTTGTATTTCATTTTCTAGTTTTCGCTTTTCATTTAATGAAACTTCTAGCTATTATCCCAATGCTAGATGACTTAAAGAATCAGGGTGGCATAGTGATTAAGCACTCATATGCTTAATCATATGCTAAAAAGACCAGAAGTTGGAATCAAGGAGCCACTCATGGGATTGAGAAGTAGCATTCTCTTTGTCAAAATTTTGTCCTTGGAAAGCCCTTGGTGCAGTTATACCCAAACCTACAGGATCAATAGGAATCAAAATAGACTCAACAACAGTGGATTTGGTTTGGGTCAGTTTAAATGGCAGCACAATATATAAAAACTCAATCTCACCCTGTCTGTGCTTTACATCATCATTAAAAAAAAAAGAAGGATCACAGCCTTGAAACACTATGAAATCCTCCACTTTCCTATCAGATCTAAACTTTGTTCTCTGTGACTACAAGGAAGAACGGTCAAACTGCAATTGACTTCAGTGCTTTTGTAGGACATGGGCCAGTTTCACACAAGTAAGAAAAGAAATTGAATTTCATGACTGGACTAAATCAACACAATGTCAATGGCCGGAATAATGCTTGTGTCGAGTTGGATAGGCCATGAGTTTTGGTGGTCTAACAGTTAAGTAATGATGTTATCAGTCCCGATCATATATTCTGATATAATTAGCCCTGAACTTAGATATGAATATCAGAGTCAAATGTAACACCCTAGTTCAGAGTCATGATCTGATTTAAGATATTAGAGCAGGATGCAAGGCCTGCAGCCTTGAGCTCTTGTTGCTGCTGTTTTAGCCTTGATCACTTGTAAGGGGAAATGGCCTGCTATATGGACTGCAACACTTACTACTTTACAAGAGGTGAAAGGCGAGAGAAAGAGGGACATACCACGACCAACAAAGAAAGGCTAGGAGTGGAGTGTGTCCTTTGGATCCGGGGTCTTTGTACTGGAACCCAAGAAAACCAAGCGGCATACACAGAGAAAGTCTTCCTAGAGACAGTATTCTGAACTCAGACTTCTCGTGTCCTAAACTGTCAGGAAGACCAGTTAATACAACAATTATTCAAATATGCATACCAACTTCTAAAGCCAAGGATGAAAAACTGAAGAATGCTTTCAGCATCTCTAGCCTCAAATTGATCAAGCATACAATCAAGATTCATTGATAATAACTGATGATTGAAATACGAAAGCTGAAAACAAAAGAGGGGACCAGTCATTGAAAACTGGAGCCTTGGTGCTAGACTGCTCTTTAGCAGAGAAGGTGGCGAGACATTGTCTTACATGATTTGGACATGTTTTAAGGAAAGGCCAGCCCCTGAGGAAGGCTATCATACGTGGTAGAGTACAGGATCAGTGAAAATGAGGGAAATCCTCAAGCAGAGACATTGCCCCAAGGACTAGGACGACAGACTGAAACACTTCAATGATTGTGAGGATGGTCCAGGGTCTGGCAGTGTTTCCTTTTGTGGTACATGAGCTGCTGAGAGATGGAATTTACTTTGTAACACCTAACACCAAACTGCAAGAATAATAACTTTCTGTTTATTGAAGTCATACAGTGGTTTCATTTTAGTAGCACTAGATAACCGAAACACGCAATTTTGATGCATTTCCACAGTCACACTGATTCATTGACAATTTTAAATATTAAAAAGAAAACATACTAAATATATTATAGGAATCTTCTTTTTAAGCTAATACATCTACTCAGAACAATAAGGCTAAATGTTTATGGAATTTTTGTGGACATATACACTGATACATGCATCATACCTCAAATATTAAAATATTTGTAAATTAGTATACACCTATGTGTGTTACAGACAATACTTATCGACAATCACAATTATAATTAGGAAATATAAGGTAAGGATAATTATGATTTTTTTTTCTTTCTTTTTTTTTTTTTTTAGGCATCACTGCCCTGGTGGTGGGAGTAGGAGGCCCAGCCTTTGCTCCTGGGAGCCGGAATCGAACCTCCATCCCAGTGGGCCGCAGTCCCGCGCACAACCACTATGCCACCGGGGCTCAGCGATAATTATGATTTTGTATCACATACAAGCTTTGCTCTTGGTAGTTATAAAGCCAAAGTATAAAGTTAAAATTATTTTACATATATATTTGATTGATAATATATGCACTCATTAGTATGTTCATTTCTTTAGCTTTGAAAACAAGAGATTGTATGTTTGTCTGGGAGACTTAAGACAAATTCCTTCCCGCATCCTTCACAAACCCCTATGTAAATGCAATGTCTTTATATAGATAACTATTGGTAATACTAAAATATAAAGATTAATGAATTAACAGTCCAGAAATAAACTCAGACATCTATGGTCAGCTGATTCTTGACAAGAATATTAAATCTATTCCTTGTAGAATCTTTTTAAATAAATGGTACTAAAAAATTACATGTCTGTAAATAGAAAATGAAACAGGATCCATCCCTCATACTCAAAATGTGTCAAATTAACAATAAAAAAAATCTTCTAAGAATATTCAGGGGCAACATTGTCAGACCTAGATTCATTTCAACAATGAACTACCTAATATGATAACATAAGCACAAATAGCAAAAGACAAAATATACGAGACTTCATAAAAATTAAAAACTTTTGTTATCAAAAGAGTTCACTCAATGAAAAACAGTAGATGATGTAAGATATGAAACTAATAATTTATAATTTATCAAGGGCTGATGAGGGTGAAAGGCTGGGGGAGGGAGGGAAAATATGAGGAGCTGATATTAAGGGCTCAAGTATAAAGAAAATATTTTGGAAATGATTCTGGCAACATATGTACAAAATGTGCTTGATACAATGGATGGATGTATAGATTGTGATAAGAGTTGTAAGAGTCTTCAATAAAATGTTTATTTAAAAAAGGAGACTTCATCCAAAACTGAAAAACAAGCTCCTGATGGTGATAATATCTTTGGAAACCACACATCCAACAAAAATCTAATAATAAAAATATGTAAAATGCTTCAATAACTCAGAAGTACAGTTACAAATAACCTAGTCATAAAATCAACAAAGGATTTAGATATTTCATCAAAGAGGTCAAGTGGCCAGAAAACATCATTAACCATCACAGAGATACCAATCAAAATCACAGTGAGATATCATTACATGTACACTAAGCTTGATAAGACTAGCAAATCTAAAAATTACACAGGAAGAGGTTAAAGGGATATCGGAATCCTCTTCTATTGTTGATGGGGATGAAAAATGCTACAGATATTTAAAATAGCGTGTCACTGTTTCAAAAGACTAAATGTTGAACTATAAGATTCAGAATTTCAACTCTGAGTTTTCACCCCCAAGACTTGAGAGCAGGACTCAAAGGGCACACCGCTGTTCATGGCAGCACTATGCACAATGCCTAAAAGGTGGAAACACTCTAAGTGCATATCACATGAACCACTGACATTGAGTCGCTGCCACTCGTGGGGACCATAGAGGGGAGGGGAGAATTGCTCCCGTGAGTTCCTGACCCTGTCACTCTTTATGGGAAGAGCAAGCTCCATGTCTCTCCATGGGGGCAGCTACCGATTTCCCACTGCGGACCTTGAGTAATGCAGGCCAACCCGTAACCACGGCACCATCAGACAAACAGACAAACATAAAGCACCACTACTCAACCAGGGTGGAGGAGTGAAACCTTGATTCTTGCTACATAAAAATGATGACTGAAGACATTAGGTTGAGTGAAATAAGCGAATCACAAAAAACACAAATATCGAATAACCATGTATGGGGTGTGTGTGGTGGGGAGGAGTGTTAATAGTGATGGAAAAATAACATTGATTCAGGGAAGGATTGCATAGCCTATTAATATTCCAGTCAGAAGACTGTACAAATGTCAAAAAGGTAAATTGACAAAAGTGATACATGTATTTACAATAACAACAACCATAAAAAGAATATCAGCTGGGTGTGTTTATGTGCAACGACACACTTAATGGGATTTGGTTCCTCTGCTTAGATGTTTAGGGTTATGGATTCACAGGACATCGCTGTCAACTTGTCTAATAACATATGTAGTGCTTCAATTTTACCTCCTAACTCACTGTGGACTTAACAATTTCCATGTGGCAAGAGAGGGAAAGGTCAGGAACTTTGGGAGCTTTGTGTCTACCTCATTCCATTACTCAGCTACAGCTGGTGTTTGTTCTGCCCATTCCTGCCTGTTCATTCCTGGTTGGCTGGGCCCTGGCCTTCAAAGGTCCGCCATACCATCACTGCAATGCAGAAATTGTACTTTCCCAAGGCTATCACCACCAGGACCCAGTCCAAGGGACTTGAGCAGCTTCCCTAATATTGCCATTTGTGCCAAAAGCAGTGCTGGGATGAGAGTGGCTTCTGCATGTCCAAATATTATTAGAGACAACTATTGCTGGCTTCGGGAAATCCCCAGCAATTTATGGATGACTTCTCAGAGGAATCTAAAAATGACTTTTTAGAAGATTCCCCAGGAGACACTTTGGCACAAAGAGGGTCCACAACAACACGGTATATAATGAGTATATTTGACTGTCTATAACACATATAATGAATATTTCAGCCATCTATTACATATCCTACTCAGTGGGAAACTGATTTCACCAAGTAGTAGGACAGAGAATACTTGTACAAAGTGGATGAAATACCCCAGAAATAATCCGCTGGCAATTGGAACTAGAGAAAAAGGAGAAGCAAGACCTCAACAATGAAGAAAATAATGCCAAATTGGCTGAAGAACGAGAGAGAAGAAGGCTGGAAAGGAAACAGCGGGAGACCCCTGTTTTCAGAGAATTAACCAAGGAAAATGATGATGAGATGGTTACTTTAATTTGAATAAGGGAGCATTAGCGGTCAGAAGGTGCAACATCATCTAACATTGAAGGCAAGAGAGAGTACAACTTTAGGAAAACAGAAAGACTCTTCCCATGACTCAGCTCAACCCAAAGAAAAGACCTCTGCACTTGATGATATCATGGAGACTGAAGAGAAAAAGAAAAAAGCTGCCCACACAGATTACTGGATATATAGCCTGAAATCATTGTGAAAATTATAACTCCCAAATTTGCTGAAAAATATCATTAGAAAAGGGTACTGTGAAGGAAGAAATCGACAAATATACAAATGTTGTAAAGATGATCGATTCTAAAGACAAGCTGAAACTTGGCCAGACTCATTTAGAAACAGTATGCCAGCAACCAGGAAAACAAATTGTAGTTGTAAGTGGTGACTACAGAAGAAATAAAGGTATCCTAGAAGGCATCAATGAAAAGTCTGTTTCAGCTATGACAGCCATTGAAACCGGTCTTTTAAGAGGACACAGTATTGAAGGGGTCCAATATAAAGATATTTCTAAGCATGACTGAATTTGAAAAATTTCTAACAACACATTAGAATGTAAAGCATCAAATTAATGTTCTCTAAGGTGCTATGAAACTCTACTGTTAGGGTTCTTTCTTTATATAAAATAGATGAGTTTATATAAATTTTTTAAAAGCTTGCATGTGGCCATACCAGAACATTTGGTCTCTACTTATTGAGAGAAACAGGAAGAGGAAAATCAAGGAATAGAAGAAAGAAACGAAATGAGTGACTAACACATTTTAGCCACCATGAGCAATTGCTTCCTTTGTAGTTGGATAGTACACTATCATTATCATTTTAATGAAAATACTCACTTTGATCAAGAATCTATATAAAAATCCAGGCCAAAAGGGGAGAAATATAGAAAAGAATTAAAAATTCCTATGAACTCTAGAATTCATGGGGCCATGGAGAATAGATATACCCCTGAAACTAGGCCTTGAGATTACATAAACTAGAAAAATCTCTTTAAGTTTTCTTTAAAATGAACAATAGTTTAGTTTATCTAGCAAAAAATAAATTAAAGGTCTCCTTGAACATTATGCTCTTTGAAGAACAACCTATATGGCATCAAATTGACAACAGAAACTTGAAAGATTCTATGTAAACTTTAAGGGGAAGTGGGTTTAAATGTCTAAAGAATGAACATCTCAGGAGAAAAGTATGAGAATGAATGCACAACATGAAAAATGTAAGCAATGTTCCTGATCTGACATGTAGAAACTGTTGAATTGATTCATGTTTTGTCGTACATATTCTCAAGAATACAATATATAAAATCTAAAGAAAAATAAAAACCCATGTTTTTACTTGGCTTTACTATAGAGAATACTAAAATACAAAAATGCTATTATAAACTGCATAAAATATAAAAGAGAATATACTGAGTGGTCAAAATCTATTGGGAGAAAAATGAAACTTTCTACTCCAGAGTTACAGTCTCAGACACCCACATGGACAATTCTGCCCTGTCTGATAGTATCACTATGAGTTGATATTGACTCAACGGCCATGAGTTTTGAATTCTGACCTTTTGATCATCTTCTTCTGGTGACAGAAGGTGAAAAACATGAGGCTAAGTGCAGGCATGCAGAGGAGACTAAGGAACAAAAATGAAGGGTAACAACAAACCGGGTTTTCCTGGAAGAAAGTGCCAAAATTAGAAGAAAGAGAGAGAGTTGATTAGTGCTGCCTTTCAAACTTCATTGTGATCGTCACATAATTTGTTGTCAATAAGGGACTTGAGAGGATTAAAAATGAAGGGGTGGAGTCTAGTCTGTCAATTGGGTCATAGCCAATGAGGTCTCTGTGTGCACATGGCCTTTTGAGAATTCTGGGAACTCCTGTCTTTCCTCCTTAGAGACGGGAGATACACTCTCTGTGCTCACTTCCTGAGAGATGCTCTACTACAAGACGATAGCATTGAGCTGACAGACTCCATGCAACGCTGTCATATTTCTACAGCCACTGGATCCATAAGACTTTGCACTCACTGGCCTGTGATCTTCCAGCATTCTGTGTAATTGCATGTGTTTTCCGAGTCTGAAGAGTGCTTTATAGATTGCTATTGGACATATGGGTTAATATTGGACTTATGGACTTGATCTGGCTTGGGCTGGGATGTTTTCTCAATATTCAACTGCTCTTGTATATAAAGCTCTTTTTTATACACATGAGTGTGTAGGAATTTGTTTCTCCAGACTAACACATTCATAGAACACTCAGACAAGAGCCCTCAACGAAAGGAAGGCTCCAGAGAATGACTTGGTACTCATCAAGGTTGAATCTGGATGTCAGAACATGAGAACAGGTGTTCCCTGGTTGACTGTCTGTTATGGCAAGTGGAGGGTCTTGGAAATTAAACACTTAGCTAGAAGGTAATGATGCCTCCAAAAGTGGCAACTGGAAATGAAAATTGTCAAAAAATAACAAATTTATTTATCTTACTAATCTCCTGAGGCTATTTCTTCCTGACACCCTCAATTTGAGTGTGGTCAAAGTTAATCTGAAGACCACAGAATACACATCACAGAAAGAAAAACTCTTCTTAGCTGTCCTGACAGAAGTGACTTTTTCAAAAGTTCATGCTAGCACAAGATGAAAATAAGCTACTATTGTTACAAATTGAACTAAGAAATGCTTCTCCATTTGAATCAGTGCAAATTAATAAGATAATTACTGAAACAAATCAAGGGGAAAAAGGGCTTTGGTCATCTTAAATTTTTGCAATAGTGTTTTTTTAAAAAAATGATGACTGCTTTTTAAAAAATGATCTCTGTCTTTGCTTTTAGTTTTCGCTTCTCTCTAGTCACATTAATTGAGCTGTCATTATATTTGGGGGTCTTATCACTGTCCTCAGTACAGAATTCTGTAAATCTCCCAAGGAAATTGCATTGAACATACTGGGAATTAGTTCAAGAATACACTAATTCCATTAAGTAAATGTTTAGCATGAATATTTTAAAGAGCCACTGAGCTTTCAAGTTGGGAAGGGCCTGAGTTTGTATATTCTATGATATTCTAGTTTGTAGAAGAAAGAAATCAACTCCCAAAGTCCAGTCCATTCTTCCTTCACTGTTTGTAATGCATTCCTTTCTTTCTGTCTTCATTCTATTGGCCTCTTTAGGACCTCAAGCTTACATGCCCTGCATCTAGAATCTCAAAAGGAGCTCTGAGTCATCCAGTCTAAAAGGTGGTCTTTAATTAATTTATGTGTTTATTAAAATCCTTTTCTACCAAGGGAAGTGTGTCCCCAAAGATGTGAAGAACTGATATTTTGGGACCAAAGAGGATCATCATTTTTGAGTTGTGCTATTCTGGGTAAGTGACGTACCCTAGCTGAATTTCAGAAGTTTCACCTGTGAACTGCATACGGTAACACTGTGGGATATTCTCAACTTGTTCTCTCACATGTATTCTCAACTCCTCTTCACTCAAGAGTCTGAACTTACGGATGTGTAATAATAAAGTCTGTGGGCTGCTGGCTTCAACTTGGACGTGGCTCATGAGAGGAAATGACTTAAGATCAGAGGGAAGAGAAGAGTGAGGTTGGTCTATTTGCTCCTCAAGCTCCTTTGCAGCAAGGTCCTCCCCTGGAATGCTACAACTCTCTCCCAGGGGTTCCAGAACCAGTCCCACTCTTAATCCTGCAGGGGGAGGCTGTTTAAAGCTTTCCAGTATTGCTTGCCTGTAAATGGGTCTCAGCCTTAACTTTGTCCAAAGTTCCATAAATAATCCTTTCATCAAAATTCTTTCATTGTCCCAGCTGAATTAGCCTTTGTTGGTTTGTTTTCCTTCTAGAATCCTTGACCTTGATGTTTTAGAAGAGTCAACAAGAGGCTGTAATGGGATTTAATTAGGAATACAAATACTCTACCACTTGGCTGCCAGCTTGTTCTGTATGGTGGCTTGCATGTTGTTATAATGGTAAAAACTAGACCATCAATATATCATGTACCAGCGATGCCACCTATGCTAGGCAGGTTTGACTACAGCTTCAAGGCTAAGTAAGACGAAGTAGAAAAAAAGGCGCTATGATTTATTTACGAGAAGTAGTTCAGGAGCTCTGGTGGCATAGAGGTTGCATGCTGGGCTCCTGGGCTGTGTGTGAGAAGTAGTACATTAAAAAACCCTATGGAAAACAGTAGAATACTGTCAACATTCTGGAAGATGATACTTTACTTATTTATTTTTAAATCATTTTACTGGGGACTCTTACAACTCTTATCACAATCCATACATATATCCATTGTGTCAAGCACATTTGTATACTTCTTGCCCTCCTTATCCTCAAAATATTTGTTTTCCACTTGGGTCTTTGGTATCAGCTTCTCATTTTCCCCCTCCCTGCTACTCCCTCTCTCATGAACCCTTGATAATTTATAAATGGTTGCTTTGTCATATTTTACACTTTCTGACATCTCCCCTCACCCACTTCTCTGTTGTCTGTTACCCAGAGAGGAGGTTATATGTAGATCCTTGTAATTGATTCCCCCTTTCTACCCCACCGTCCCTCCACTCTCCAGGCTATAGTCATTCTCACCACTGGTCCTGAAGGGATCATCTGTGCTGGTCTCCCTTTGCTTCAGTTCCTCTCTGTACCAGTGTACATGCTCTGCTCTAGCAAGATTTGTAGAGTAGAATTGGGGTCATGTTATCAGGGAGGGGAAGAAGCATTTAAGAACTAGAGAAAAGCTGTAGGTTTCATCATGGCTACTGAGAGCAGTTATAGCCAGGAACGCAAATAAACCAGAGACTGTGAAGATGACTCAGGACCAGGCAATGTTTCCTTCAGTCTCCAGGAGTTGGGGCCAGCAGACAGCATGGTGACACTTAACACACAGCCCACTTGACTGATATTTACACTTACTGGGGCATTTTGCTGCATGTAGTCTACTATAAACGTCGAGTACTTTGACTGTTTATTGAGACCAAGGACAAAAGTCCAAGTGTGGCTGCTAAGGATAGAAGGCAAAAGCCAAGAGCTGTTATTGTATGACTGTTGCTTGGATGAGTCTATGCCCTTAGACTGTTTTTTTAAATCCTTTTATTGGGGGCTCATACAACTCATCACAATCCACACATTAGTCCATTGTATATCAAGCACAATTTTACATCTGTTGCCTTCCTCATTCTCATAACATTTGCTTTGTACTTAAGCTCTTGGTATCAGCTCCTCATTTTCCCCCTCCATCCCCACCCCTCCCTCATAAACCCTTGATAATTTATAAATTATTATTACTTTGTCATATCCTATACTGTCCAATGTCTCCCTTCACCAACCTCCCGGTTGTCTCTACCCCAGGCAAGAGGTTTTATGTAAATCCTTATAATCATTTCCTCCTTTCTACCCTACCATCCCTCCACCATCCCGTATTGCTACTCTCACCACTGGTCCTGAAAGGATCATCGGTCCTGGATTCCTTGTGTTTCAGGCTCCTATCTGTACCAGTGTCCATCTGGGATCCTGATAGTGGGGAGGAAGAAGCATTGAAGAACTGGAGGAAAGTTGTATGCTTCATCACTGCTACACTGCACCCTAACTGGTTCATCTCCTCCCTGCGATCCCTCTGCTAGGGGAAGTCCATTAACCACAGATGGGCTTTGGGTCCCCTATTTACAATAATAAAGTGTTTAGTTCGCTTTTGTTTCCATCTGCTCCTCTATTTCTGTCTGTCTCTCTCACTCTGTCTCCCCTCCCTCTCTTCCCTCAGGCCACCAAATGTGAGTGTGCCATTCCATGAGGATGCCCGTGTTCAGTTCACTGTAAAGCCTGACCTCTCTTCTATCCTTTATAAAAAACCTTCTTGGATCTCTCTCTCTCTCTCTCTCTCTCTCTCTCTCTCTCTCTCTCTCTCTCTCTCACACACACACACACACAAATTTTTAGTTCTTTGATGCCTGATACCTGATCCTTTTGACACCTGCTAGTCACACAGGCTGGTGTGCTTCTTCCACGTGGGTTTTGTTGCTTCTGAGCTAGACGGCTGGCCTTTTTAATGAATCTGAATTCCACCTCATCTTTATAGTCTTTATTGATCCTCCAGACCTGAAGTCTTGCTGGCTGGAATAAACTTCCAGAAGATTCAACTGTGTGTCTGATTTGAAGCCTAGCACTCTACTTTAAAGTGCCATAGTCACTGGAGAGGCCATGCCTGATTCCGGAGAGCATCCTGTGCTAGTCCTGGGCTGCAGTGAATAATGAATTCACAGATTGATTGGCTGCGCTAAGCCTGGACGTAAGTGGCTATGTTTCAGAGGCTTTAGAGACTAACAATGATAACTTTATTCTAGGTGCTTGTCCTATATTTATGCACACAAAGACTTGTGCATATGAATATTCATTTGACTTTGTTTAAAGCAAAACAAGAAAAATACCCTCCAATTCCAGTAGAGAGCAAGCCAAACAAATTATGATACAGCTAGGTCCATGAGACCAGTAAATCTGTATGTACAAATATGGATGTAACACAACACATTAAAAAGGAAAAAGCAAAATAAACACTGAGTATATTATAGCCTAACTGTATAAAAATATTTGATTATTTACACATACTATAATTCTGAAAAGATTTTTTAAAAAATCAGTAAATAATTAACTGGTGAAAACAGTCATCTGGCTGAAAATAACAAGAGCACAGGAGGGACAACTTTATTTTCACTCTAATTCCCACCTTCTGTGCTTTTTTGAAATGCCTACTAGCACTCATAGTACCTACTGAAAAAAACTTCTTACAAAAGAAAGTGAAAAAGGGATTCAAATAAGTTCACATGCAACCCTGTGTAACCTCAGCTCACCTCCCCCCCCCCCACCCCCCCGCCAGGAGTACAGCCTTATTTCTTTATAATGCAGTCCTAAAAACGTCATCCATTCTAAATGACAGACTTTCCTCATGTGGCAGGGAAACAGTGGCTGGTAGCAGTAAGTTAATAACTAGGTGGAACAAACCAAAATAAACGAGTATTTATATAACATCACTGCTACAACCAAGTTGCCATCGAAAGTTCAAGCTTGTCTGTGTAATAGCTAGTTCAGCTAAGGACTCTAACAAGCTGGCAAGACCTACTTGAATCAGCAGCTAATTTTGGGTAGTTAAAAAACGAAAACAATAACAGCAAAAATTCTTCCTTGAAAGAAAACTTATTTGCAGTGTAAAACATGCACAGAAAGATAATATTTGTAACAAATTTCACTGCAAGGAAAGTATCAAGATTGCCCATGTGACTAATTTGGCTCTAATTTCTACAGTACATAAGATGAATGTTTCCTCTTCACATATAATTTAACGACAAGAAGCACTGCCATTGGAGACCATCAGGGATCAATGGGTAGAAGAACAGAGTTGGAAAAATTTTGAGAATTTCTAATTTGAATACACAGGCTGGCAATCTATTTATCCTTACTTGTCAGCAAACATCACATGCTAAGTTTTAGAGGACCAAGTGTATTTATAAGATAAAATTCCCGGAGGATAGCTATGGTTTTAAGAGGGCTATTAGAAAAGAAAAAAAATAGAGAATTTATCTTGTGTTATATCATACATATGTCCTATCCTTGAAGAAACATTACATTGGAGAGACATGTCCTATTTCTATAGGATCTATTAAACAGATTTTAAATATCCCCATAATGTGAGTCCAAATACTTTTTCCCCTAGCACATTTATTTTCTCCAGGAAAGTTGTAGCCTACAATGTAGCTGAAGACGTGTTAAATGTAGATGCTTCATCCAAATCAAGTCTGACTTGTGGGGTGATCAAATGATCTCTTGTTTTGTTATCCATTCTCTTACGGGCCCCATTGTTTTTTTCATTACATATTTTATCAAAGGAGAAAATTATACTTGATATATGTGTGGGGGGTGTAAAAAGTTTTATTGTTTTTTATTCTATTCTCCACAAACTTTTTGAAAGTCACCACATATGTATGAAAATTAGTTTAAATTTAGTACATGAGGCACATATGGTTTATGTTCATCTGCTACTAACCCAAAGTTAGCAGTTCAAACTCACCCAGTAGTACAGTAGAAAAGGCTTGGCAGTCTCCTTCCAGTAAGGCTGGGAAGACAAGAAAACCCTACGGAGGGGTTCCACTCTGCGGAACAAGTTAGTGAGAGCAACTAACAACGTCACTACATGTGCAAGGATTAACCTTTAAATGACATGATCGACTAATTTTCAAGCATGATGGTATAGCAAGATCCCCAAGGATAAAACAGTAACTCCCAAGTACGAAAGTAATCTAAACTGATTATCTGGCCTTTAATAATGATACAGAATTAAGAAAAGAGAACAAATACAGTATCCATTTCTAAAAATGAATGTCAAGGAGATTAATCTTCCGAAACAAAACTAACAAAAATCCGCTTTAAAAAAGAATGTCTTCTAAACTGTCAGACATTTTATAAACATTCTTGTTTCAATTTTTGATGCCTTTATACATTATGTATTTTTAAATAAAAGGACAAGTTATACTATGATACCTTTTTCTAAAACCAAATTTTCTGTGTTATATCTATCTATCTATCTATCTATCTATCTATCTATCTATATTGCAATGTTATCATCATGAAATAAGAAATTACTATTTTTCATCGGGTCACCATGAGTCAGTGTGGACTCAAAAGGCAGTGAGTGTGTTTTTTTATAGCCATCAGTACCTTCTTCTTTGGCAAATGGTTGAAGTGTGTGTGTGCACGAGATTAGATTTAAATCCCATGAAGTCTCGGTCAATAGACTCCAAAGAACTTTGAATGGTTGGTGCACTTGAATGGTTGGTGGGAGAACGATGAAGCAGTCTGTCTCTCTTAAACATCACATCCTTTGAAAGTCTAAGGGGGCATTTCTACCCTTTCTTATAAGTCTACTCTGAGTCAGATCAACTCCCACAATGGGTTGGGTTGGGTTGGGTTGGGTTTACAGGAAATCCAGTAATAATAACAGCAATTTGGACTTGTGGGGGTGAGAAAAGGTGAATGTGTCAAAGGTCATCTGTTCAGAAGGTAGAATTTCTGTGGGCAGAAGGCCTCCTTACACTATGTGGTAGAGAATGCAATAAGCTTACCCTAAGAGAAGAACTTACTTTTTTGTTTAAATAGCTTTATTACCATATCATTCATTGTGGGAAACGAAGAAACTGGATGAAAATGTAAGCGGCCAAATACTCTATGCTCATAATCATAGGGTTTGGAAGACTGATGGGTGGGGGGAGGCTTCCACAGTTATGACATAGAGATGACTCCCAATATACATTCTCCAGACTAACAGTTGTCATCCCATAAATGTGCCCCCCACAAATGTGCTCCTCCAAGATGTCTCCTCCTTGCTCCTGGCTGTTTGCTATGTGCCCAGCTATCTATCTATCTCAAAGAATGATCAGAGGTTAGATTCTACCTATTGTGCACAAAATCCCCCCCCCCTTTTAAGCATTTCTCTCTCTGCTAGCGTTATCTATATTGCATGTCCTTTGTTTTTTCCATCGTGTTATTTCTTTATTAACGCTAGTTATTTTAAATTTCCATTCTGATGATTTCAAATCTCTAGCATTATCTAATTCTCGAGTTCTCTTCAGGTTGTTTTTTTGTTTTCGCCTTTAATTATGCGCCCCCCCCACACACACACACATGCTTTTATTGGCAAGTAATTTCCATATCATATAATTCAATAGTTCAAAGATTCCATCATATCAAGGAAAATTTTACAATCATCCCCTCTCACGTCTAATTTAGAGCACACTCCCCCCCATGGCTAAATCACCTTTAAGATGAATTATACAATCACAATTCTTTCTAATGCTTCCACACCTCCTCCTGCCTTCATTAGGTACCCTTGAAACCCTTTCCCTACCTGCCCCTGTAGTGCCTCTATCCCCTGGCATCAATTATTATCATTATGCATACACTCCTCGTGTGTTTCACAGTTGGGAGACTCAAGAGAAACGATATAAAACAAAATCACACTAAGGTAGTAAGGATAAAGTCATAATGGTTCCAAGACAAAAATACAAATAATGAGTGAGAAGAAAAAGACCCCAATTAACATTACAAAAGTCAGGGAAGAAATTTCAGTCATGAAACCAGTAAGAGATAGTTGCACCCAGAACAAATTCAGAGCACATCTTTAGGGTGGTCAACTGGCCAGGTGTAAAGTTCAATCCAGCAAAATCAGGGTTACAATGATCTCTGACCCAAAGTAAGGCTGTTTGAGATGCTTGCCTGTGGCTCAGTCTGACGCTACAGATGCGTTTGGGGCTCCCACTTTCCTGCTTAGCCCTCTACAAATTGGGTGTTCATAATTTTAGCTCTGATGCCTTCCTCCTCACCATATTTTGAATATTTTGTGATTGTTGTTTTGGGTGTGCTTCTTCCATGTGGACTTAGTTGACTTCTCTCTTAGATAGCTGCTTGTTTGAATACCAGACTTTAAAACCTCAGACACAATTCTCATTGACAGCAGGCACCATCTGCTTTCTTCATCACTTTGCTGTAGTACCCTATCTTCAGTAACCATGTCTTGAAGGTGAATATCAAGCAGGGCCATGATATAAGAATGGAATATCCTTAAATTGGAGGTAGGATATAGTGTGTGCCCCAAATCCATCCCCTAAATGTAGGTTTTAAAAATATTGCTGTAACTTTAGAGTTAATACATATATTACAACATTCCATAGTTCAATCATGTCAAACATACTTGTATAATTTCTTCCATAATCAGACTCTAAACATACTATATATTTATATATAGAGAAAGGTATATAAGATAAGAAACAGTTGACTATTTATAAAGCAGTACAGATTGCTCGGTGCAACTCGCTTGCGTGAGGCAACTAGAAGACTGGCAGTCCTTCAAGTCTTGAGGGCCGCTGAGTAGTCCTCTGTAGAGCAATTCAGGCTATGTGGTCACTGGCAGCAAACAGCAGAGCAGGTCGCCAACAGTCAGCCAGATGACAGAGTCCAACAGTCCCCAGCTTAAGAGATGTATATCCCAGGAGAGTGGCGAAGCAGGGCGTGAAGGAACTCAACTCACAGCAACACAGTCCACGATTAGGTGTCCCACAGGTAGTGTTGCTTGGAGGTCGAGGCACAGGACGAACGAGGCAGCTCTCTGGTCCGAAGATCCGGAAGCATGAGTGAGGGTGGGACTCGCCGAACCCTTCCTATCCCTGCCCTTCAATTCATCCCGTGTGTCCATTGGCCGTGCCGTCACAACAGACCTACCAATCTTCTGTGGCCATGTTGGCATAACAAACCTACCCATCATACCCGTGTTGGAAAATATTCACTCTCTTGATCCTGGCATATGTCTCACTGTTCTGTCTCGCCATTGTCCATAATGGCAAAAGCTGCTCCTTAGGACCTTTTTAGCTGTGGGCTTGGTTCCTACAATTCCCATCTCATACAATTCAACAGATCACTTGTACTAAGGGGACTTGTGCAATCATCACGACAATCAATTTGGGAGCATTTGTTTCTGTCTCATTTTCATTGTTGTGAGCACCTCATTCTTCATGAGCTCTCCTGCCATGTCCCTAAGTAATTATGAATCAGTTACCTTCACTATAGGTTCATCTATCCTGGATTTCATATACATAAAATCATATAAACAAAAAACCCGTAACCAACAAAACAAGACAAAAATCCAACAATGATAAAATAAAGAAAAGCCTTCATCAAAAAGCAAGCAGAAAATATTAAAAATGGAAACAACGCTCAACTGGGTCAAAGGGAGAACAAATGGTAAGGTGTTACATTTTTGCTTAACTCCCATAATCCACTTTACAATACTCTCTGCCTGAGTGATAACAAGGCTATTCACAACCCTGGACATGTTAGTTTGGGTTGACTAGAGAAACAAATCCATTGGCACTCATATGGGTATAAAGAAAGAGTTTTTTTTTTGGGGGGGGGGCATCACTGCTCTCTGGTGGTGGGAGTAGAGGCCCAGTCCTATTGCTGGAATTGAACCTCCATCCCAGTGGGCCGCAGTTCCGCGCACAACCACTAAGCCACCGGGGCTCAGCCCAAAGAAAGAGTTTTATATCAGAGAGTAACTACATAAAGGAAACATCCTAGCTCAGTCCAGATCAAGTCCATAAGTTTGGTACTAGTCCATATGCCACATACCATGATATAAATTCCCCTTCAAACTCAGGAAACACATGCAATGATGCTGAATGCAGGATGATCACAGACCAGTAGGTGGACAATCTTGTGGATCCAGTGGTGATGTAAGAATCTCAATGCAGGCTGGGGTTTCCACATGATTTCTCCAGTTCCAGTAAAATTCTATGTGTCTTGTCAGCTGCAATGTCTCCCAGGGAGTAAGCAGAGAGAGAGAGAGTGTGTGTCTCCTGCCTCCAAGAAGGAATATCAGAATTCCCAGAATCCTCAAGGGAGGGCCATGCCCACATAGCAGCCTCACTGTCTATAACCTGGTTGAGAGGTGAGATTCTACCCCTTCCTTCTTAATCCTCTCAAATAGACGATTATATTACCACCGCACTGGACTATGGTCAGAGGGAATTCACCAGAATCTTAATCCATGTAGAGACTCTTCAAATGAATTTGGAGCCTCCCTGCCATCCATAGCCTTCAGCAAACTGGGTTTTCAAAATTTAAGCTCTGATAATGTTTCCTCCTCTTGATTTGGATGTTATTATTTATAATCCTTGGATTACACAGGCTGGTGTACTTCTTCCTTGTAGACTTAGTTGCTGATTTGTTTAGATGACTGTATCTGTTGTTGTTGCTGCTGTTTATTTGTTTTTGTTTGGAGTTTTGTTTATTTGTTTGCTGCTTATTTTAAGATAAACCTTTAATGCCCCAGACACTATATTTTCAGATAGCCAGCTTCCAGGTAATTTGTTCACTATACTTTGCTGCAGCACCTTTATTTTCAGTGAAGAAGAATAATTTTCCCAAAAGATTTAAAAAATCTTAGAATCTATAATCTAAAGCTTACAGATCATTTATTCCAGTTTTGATCTCTCTTATTTAAGAGAAAAGTCAATGGACCATTTAAGCAAAATCTCCTAGGCCTAACAGTTAACTAGTTAATGAAGATGCTGCAATCCTGGGACCATGTTGCTTTCATTCAATGTTAGGCTATGAACCCGCCTCTTTCTACCATGCTGGCACAAGGTGAGACCACAGTAAACAGGGACTCTTGGTTCGTCTGCCTCTGTATTTGCTGCAAGTCTTGGCTGTCTTTCTTTTTCCAGCCCGGGGAATTGATAAAGTACCCCAGGATTTTGCTCCCTCAGCGTTGGTCTCTCCAGATCTGACAGCTGGTCCAGTGCATGATAGACCACAGGGTGCAGGTATCTGGCTGTGTCCCTGCCCTGGGCAGGGAATGAATGGGTCTGGCCTAGGATCTGTCTCATGGACCACAGGTAGTAGATGAACCAAAGCCAGAGAAACAAGGATTGAACCCTTCTCATCATTCCATCCAGACCCCATGCCACTCCCAAAGCCAACCTGCATTGATTGTACATCCAGATGCACATGACCAAAGATGAAAGTTCAGAGACTACAACTGGAAAGGGGGCAGGAGAGCATGAAAGTAAGTTTTTCATCAATCTGTCTGCAGGCTAAATAAGAATAAAGCACATGAAACACCAGATGAGCAGCTGCTTCAGAGTCATTTGGGGAAGATGGAAGGGATAAGTAAATAATAAAAATATAAGCAAAATAGTTGCCATATGCCCCTGTTGCCACCACCACCTCATTGACATGTAATGGCTTTGTTATCTCCTTTCTGGCTTTGTTACCCATATGCCCAGTTCTTTCTGTGGATAAAAGTGAAAGCACTTGCTCCTGGCATTTTAGGGGTAGAGAGGTTATAAAATATTACCACCACTAAACTCTACCTACCTTTATTCAGAACAGTCCTGCCTTTGTCCTAGAATCCTCATAGCACTCTGAAGTCTCTGCCTTCAGTAAGAGCTCTTTTAGGTTTCTTTCAGGCAAAAAGGGTAGGGCTCTTTTTAGGACTCCATTATGTAGAAAAGTTATTTACCACAAATGAGTGTCAAGCGTTGTATAAAGTATGAGCTTCCTCAGTGTATTACTTGAGCACAACCAATCAATGTACTAAATCACAGCTTCGGATGCCTCCATTTCATTATTTGAAAAAGGACACTTCTGTGAGGCTAACCGCCCTTCCTATTGCTTGACATAAACATCAATCTATAAAGCTTACTTATCTACATTATTTTATCATGGCAATCCATACCCTTTATAAATCTTTACACCCTAGCCAAGTGCCTGAAACACAGTAAATCCCCAGTTTGCTGTTATTCTTTGTAGAGTACCATATCACACAGTCATCACTATGAGATAATTGGACAATACTAGCATCTATGACTTTTCTGAACCCTCTTAGTGTCCATGCTTTTGTGCAATTTCCTCCCCTTGAGTAAATGCAGCTTCTAACCTACCGAACAGGGCAAAGCTGTGGACTATCATTTCAACGAAGAAATTCTATAACACTATAACTTCCCCATTGGTGCACATCCTCTTTACTTCCTCCTTCATTTTCAAGCTTTGATAAAACAAGCAGTGATGCTGGAGAGGTCCACATGGCAAGGACCAATGGCCAGTTTAGAATGGAGTCCTTCTGGGCAAAAACCCACAGAACTCAATCATGCCATAGACTCTGCGAGTATGGATGCAGATCCTGCCCTGGCCGAGGCTTCCAATGAGATGGGAAGATCTGAGAGACTCCTTACTGGAGCCTTGTGAAGGATCTTGAAGGAGCAGATGGATGTAAGCCATACTCAGAATGAGATCCCTGACTCACAGAAACTGTTCAACAACAATGTGTGCTGTCTCATGTTCGTAAGATGGCGATCTTTGCTACACAACAGCAGCGAACACTTAACAAGAGCGAATACACTTAACATGTCCGAGCTCAAGTTCCACCACGTAAAAAACATGTCCTTAATCGAGTAGGTTTAAGAGATGCTGTGTCAGGTTTTGGTTTAATGCTATGCTTTCGAATGTATCACAGACAAACCCACAAGCAAATGATTATTGACATTACAGCGGGTAGCAAGAACACAACACAATTTGTAGCTCATCCCAAACTGATTTGAGCAAGAAAAGATCCTATTTTGATTTAGAGGTTGTCTATTTCATGAATGTGTGCCCTAAAGACCACAGCTTTAAAAAGGACTTTTCAGAGACATAGAGGACTAAAAAAAAATAGTGACTGGAAATTGGCTCTGCATGCCCCAGAGGGAAGAAGGCAGGATGAGCACAAAAGGGAGACAAAGTCCATCCACGCAATTGGGGGAGAGGGGTTGAAATTTTACTGCCTTCTCCTAAAAAATAGTTCAAGGATGAAAAAGATTTGCTTCAATTATTTTTTTTAGTCATTTCTGGTCTTTTATCTCCTTATATATCTCTCAACCATGACATGTGCTTTATAAGGAAACAAAATATAGATTTATGCTGCTTAATAACTTAGCGCTAGGAAGGATACAACAGCAGTTCTCATCTTTTCTTGTCCCCTCCCCCCACACCTCTCTCATCACATTAGTGACACGTGTCCCCTTTCACCAGCATTGGCAGTGTGCCAAATGTAAGCAGCCTGGAGGGAGAGAGAAGAGCATGGGAGTAAAGTCCAACTAGCACCCCATCAGATGCCTTATCATTCTCCTTCAATACATGATTTGGGGCTTTGTTTTTGCTTCCAGTGAATTCATAATTCCCAGAAATTACAGCTGTTTCTCAAGAACATTTCACTGGCTTCAACTGTTGTGCTTTCCCTCCATAGAAACTACTTTGTGCATGGGTGGTGGTCGTGGGGTCGTGGTGGTGGTGAGTTATTCTGTCATTATCTGGTGATTGGGATTTGCACACAAAGTTCTCTATGTAGGAGAGGCATTTCATAATAAGGTGATACTATGCCTGGTTTTTACTAGACTTAATTACTAGCCTCAACTTTTGCAATGAGCAGGATCTAAAGAACTTATTTATAGCTACGCACATTGGCAACATGCCGCATAGTGAACTTATTTACAAATTTTGTATTCAAAGTTATAAATAATAAAAACTAGAATTACTTATACACATAATGAAAAGTCAGAAAAACTTTTCATATTGTGAATTTAAAATATAAAAGAAGACATATGATCATACTTAATGATTTCAAAATTAATTTTCTTCCAAACCACAGGATCAACAGAAATGCGATGTTAAAAATATTGGTCAATTTGATGTGCAGGTTGAATGAATACTTACACATGCAAAACAGTGCTCTCAGGTTGAAAAGGGGGATAATGAAGTCTATGTTGTTTACTTTAGATGGTTCTAAGAATAAAATTAGATAAAACCTATGAAAACTTCATAAATTTGAAAGGACTATTATTATTAGAAATGACTGTGATTTGAATCAATTTCACTTCCAAACAGCAAACTGATGTTAACTGCTTCTAATCAAAAGCTTCAATAATTTAACAACTAGAATGTGTATAATATTTAATATTCAAAATAGGAATGCTTTCAGAGAGTTAAGTATACAAAGATCTATACATCTTTCAGAAAATACTCATCATTTGTGGTAAACGTTGTACAACAAAGATGCCCACATTCAAGCCAAACAACATACATGCCACTCATAAATTGGAGGTTAAATAAGCATTTTTCAAAATTTAAGAGGTAACTCACTTTGCTGCCCACACTCAGGCTGACAAAATGCAGGGCACGATTGTTTCTACTGATGTGAAAGATACATGCTATAAAGCACTTCATTTATTGTGGGGGGAAAAGCCGTTTGTTCTTTAGGCAAATGGGACAGGACCGCCAGCATTCATGGGCCAAGGCCATAGAAGGACGATGACAGTTCATCCTGGGGGGCTGACTGAAGCAGCTGTTGCCCTGCCTCTCTGCTTAAGATAAAGTGCACACTTAGCCTCCTGCTCTCTTGCAAAAGCTGCAGAAAGCAGCCACTTGTAAACTTATAAATTTCTTCAAATTACCAATCTCATCCTCCCATCCCGTGAATAACCATGATGAAGTAAAGTACTGAAGTTCCTTTGTATACATTGAAAGAATTGCAAATTGTCTTTTTGGATAATCCTGGCATGAGATTCAGGCCACAAGACAGGAAAGGCATTTAAACCTGACCCTAATAAAGTTTGGGCCTCTGAAATATGTATGCTTCAGAGTACCCTCAGACCCTGCCTTTTGGTCTGTCCCTTTTGTTTACAAGTTTTCTGATTACAGATTCAACTCCTCTCTAACCTACTGTAAGATAAAAACTGGTCTCGATAATTATTTTACTATAATTTGTGAATATCCTAAGAAATTTTAAAAATCAAAAGCAAAACATTATCTGCTTTTGACATGGTTCTGACTCCTCAGACAAAATAAAATTATCCCCTTGGGTTTCCAAGCCTGTACCTATTTATCTACATTTGATCATTGTATTAAATTACCCACTTTGATTAAGCTTTTTTTTAGGTAAGGCTATATATAAGTCTATTCCTTAATTTGTGCATATTCCTAGATGCATACTTTTCCTTGTGTGAATTTACAGAACAATCAGATGATCCTTGTCATCAATAGAATGCTGCCAGTACTGCCTCACAGGTCCTAGAAGATATGTCAGAAGGAAGGACCCTACTTGCGTTCTTATAAACTAATCTCACTCTTTTACAGAGCTCTAAACCTCTGAGGACTTCTGGGAATCAATATACCACTTCATGTTTGCTTTTTTTGACTTACCTGATGATGTGAAAGTAGCACCTGCAGCAAGGCCCACTCCCGAGAGACTACCCACATTAAGTTTGCATAGCAGAAGAGCTCATAGTAGGGGAAGGCTTTCTCCCTTTTGGTTAATGTGCAATAAGATACAAATATCCGTATGACTGACTCTTCTTGTGGCTCACAAAATTTTATCTCAGAGTTTGTTCTTAGTAAAATTTGGGGCATAAGAACTCAGTCCGTTGCCAGCAAGCATACCTAATACCAATGGATTTCTGGCTAGTCACCCCGGTGCTCTGCCTCGAAAAGGGAGTAGTGTGAAGCACAATTCGATCTCAAAGTATTTGTAGAATGATTCACTCTAATTAATGTATCCTCACTAATTATGCTGGAGAAGCTAAATTAATTAATTAATTAATTAATTAATATGTTTAAACTTAAAAGATGATATGCATTTAAAAATCTGAACTACAAACAACAGAAAGGTGTCGACAATGACTTGTGCATACTTATTAAAACCTGTTTCCATTCAGGAAGTATGCTTTAAAATGGAAGCAAGCTAAATTTCCATCAGTAGATGAATGGATTAGCAAACTCTGGCACATACACACAATGGAATACTATGCCTCACTCAAAAGCTCGGATGAACACATGAAACACATCTCTGCATGGGAAGAACTGGAGGAAATTATGCTAAGCGAAGTTAGTCAATCACAAAAGGAGAAATACTGCATAAGCCCTCTGAGGTAAGTAGAAACAGTATGGTGAGTATAAAAGAGAAAACTTCTGTACCATAACAATTGGTCCAAGAAGTAGGGTAAGGGGAGGAGGGAAGACCAAACCCAGGGAGGTACACATTGGATGTAACACAGTAATGGGAGAAAGATGAGGGGGTAGAGGGGATAGGGAGATAAAAGGGAGTTCAAAAAGGAAAGGATAGCAGAGGGAAAAGGGCACTAATCTACCCGGGGTTGGGGGGGTAGAGTACTGGTCTAGTCTTCACAGAAACCCGAGTGGGCAAGCAGTTCCTACCACAAAACACCCTGTAGGACAGCATGGATGCA